>JAQQPU010013827.1:0-19653 GCA_029168905.1 Artemia sp. Kazakhstan ARC1039 | reverse complement strand
AAAAAAATCCTGGATCCGCCATTGCCTCCCCCTCCCTGGAAAAATTTCTAAAACATCATTGTCTTCTTTGTTTAGAATTCCTGTAATAGCAATGAAAATCTCGCTCAGTTTTGACCTTACTTGGATACGTTTCCTGTTACCTTTCCCATAAGTTTCTAAGCTTTCAAGAACAATTCAAGGTCTTCAGAGACAAAACAAAATGAAGTCTCTATAAGTTTCAGTGTTCTAAAGAAACTGAGGCTTGTTTTCAATAATATTTGTTCTCCATTTACAGAGGAACGCCAAAGGCATGGATTTACTCAACGTTGTGTTTGATCATTTGGATTTAATTGAAAGACATTATTTTGGCCTTCGTTTCTGTGAGGAAGGAGCCTTTGAAGGAACATTGGACAATTCTGTGAGTTGATTAGACTTACCCTTTATATTTCCATATGCAGCATTGAAAAAAAGGTCGTTCTAGCGATGACCTGGAAAGATCGAAATGCAAGCTAAGTTTTTTTTTATGTGAATTAATAGTATGGGAATGACACACAAAATTGACGCGGCGTTCTGCAGAAAACATATCCGAGTATTTGTAATTTTTTCGTATAAGGGAACACGTATCATAGGCAGCGCAATCGCGCTGCCTAAGTAAAGAACGATGTTGGCACAATGTATTATTTATTTATTTTTCCATACCAGGGCTTCGAAAAGGGCTCATTCGATTGGAAATTGGAGTGGTTAGTGCCCTTTTTAATAGTCGAAAGTGATTGGAGGGCAACTAGCCCCCCGCCCCCCATGCGCCCATCATTCCCCCAAACATATTCAATCAAAATTTTTAGATAGCCATTTTGTTCAGCGTAGTTGATTTCCAGATAGAAAATATATTTTTGAGGAGGATACTCCCCCAAAACCCTCAGGGCAAGGGTTTTAAGTTATGCCCTGGGGGCATATAAGAACGATGTTGGCACAATGTATTATTTATTATTTTTTTCCTTTTGAGCAGGGCATTTCGTATCGAAGAAGTTGTCGTAGAAACTTCGAAAAGGGTTCATTCAATTGGAAATTGGAGTGGCTTGTGCCCTTTTTAATAGTCGAAAGTGATTGGAAGGCGACTAACACCCCTTCCACGCCCACCATTTCCCGAAACACATCCAATCAAAATTTTGAGATAGCCATTTTGTTCACCGTAGTTGATTTCCAGATAGAAATTATGTTTTTGAGGAGGATACTCCCCCATAGCCCTCAGGGCAAGTGTTGTAAGTTATGCCCTGGAGGCATATAAGGTTTTTATAGAAGGCGTTGTCGTAGAAACTTCAAAAAAGGCTCATTCGATTGGAAATTCAAAGGGCTAGTGCCCTTTTTAATAGTCGAAAGTGATTGGAGGGCAACTAACCCCCTCTCACGCCCACCTTTTCCCCAAACACATCCAATCAAAATTTTGAGATAGCCATTTTATTCAAAGTAGTTTTAAGTTCTGGAAATTAGGTCTTTGAGGATGACAAACCCCCCACAGCCCTCAGGGCAAGGGTTGTAAGTTATGCCCTGGGGGCATATAAGGTTTTTATAGAACGCGTTGTCGTAGAAACTTCAAAAAGGGCTCATCGGATTGAAAATTGAAATGGCTAGTGCCCTTTTTATAGTCGAAAGTGATTGGAAGGCAACTAACACCCCTTCTACGCCCACCATTTCCCCAAACACATCCAATCAAAATTGTTGGATAGCCATTTTGTTTCACACAGTTTAAAGTTCAGGAAATTATACCTTTGAGCAGGACACTCCCACCACAGTCTTCAGGGCAAGGGTTATAAATTATGCCCTGGGGGCGTATAAGGTTTTTATTGAAATCTCTGTCGTAGAAACTTGAAAAAGGGCTCATTCGATTGGAAATTCAAAGGGCTAGTACTCTTTTTAATGGTCGAATGTGATTGTGATGACCCAAAACGAACAGAAATTACAATAAATAACCGACTCAAATTCAAAACGAGCAGAAATTAACATAAGTTGGGCTCAAAACCCCTATGGCCTCCCAAGGCCAGAGCATAATTTGCACTTTCCTGACAAAATTTTAAATGAATATGCATTGTCAGGTTAATATACATATATTGATATTTAGTAATCAAAATGTTAATATTATTTGATTTATCAAAGTTATAAAAGTAAGAACATTTATATTTTTTCAATAAAGTGGAAATTATGTTCTGGTCTTGGGAAGGCATAGGGGTTTTTGAGCCCAACTTATGTTAATTTCTGCTCGTTTTGAGTTTGAGTCGGTTATTTATTGTAATTTCTGTTCGTTTTGGGTTTTATTTATTTATCGATGCTGATTTGCGGTAGTTTTACGCTTGGTAGATTATTTGATTTTATTTTTTCTCATTTTTTGTTTAATGGAGTTCTTTACTTTTCTTTGAAAAACTTATTTTGTTGAAAAAGTTTTTTTTAATTAATCATAAGTAAAGATTGCTCTGACAAATGAATATTGACGAACTGATTTTGTCGTTAAGGTAAAAGTAATGTTGGAATGTAAAAAAATGACTGATTCTCCAGTTCACAGTTTTTGACCAATATAAAATCTTTAAATGCTTCAAATGGTTGATTGAGAATTATTAAAAGAAGCAGGTTCTGCATAAAGATTTTGGGGAATACTAGTTGTATTTCTAGATATCTGTCCATCCATCAGAAAAACCCCAATGGATTTTCCTAATTCACTCCCTTTAAGCCTTATAAAAAAGCCTGATATTATGCTATAAATGTCTCTTATATTGGCTCAAAAATGGATAAGAAATTTGATGTATCAAGCAACTCATACCAGTGAGTTGTAACCAACTAATAGGTTTTACTGTTTTGTCCGCTCGCGATCATGACACAATATTCCATCTACAACAAGAAGTTGAAATGCAAGTCTTGTAAAGGCTCCTATAAATCCTTTGGTATTAAGATAATGGCCTATTCAGAATACAACGTCAGAGCGTCTGGTTCAAAAATCTGAAGGGTTTTGAAAATCTGTAAGAGTTTTGCTAACATAACTCGAAGAAAATCCCTTTCTCCTTGCTCTTCATTAAGCGACAAATAATGGATGGAATTCGATCTTGCAGCACAGATTGGTCTGCAATGGCAAAGCCAATTAGAAGAGGGTTACTTGGGAGAGGTACTTCAGACCTTTCTATTAAAAACCCCATTGCTTCTACGAGAACTAAAAGTCAAGTTTGAATATTTGGGAAAAAGGGAGTTCGAGGGGAAAAAAATAGTAACTATAGGTTTAACTATCATTTCAAATAGTCAACTATCGTTTATGATAGCAAAAGGAAATCGCTTGTCACAAAGATTTTTACTTTAAGAAATTGTTTGTTTTTTCCTAGTTGCTAGATTAGCATTTTGATTTATTTATGTATTTTTTTTTTACTGAAATGCAAGTCTTGTGGAGGTTCCTATAAATCCTTTGGTATCAAGGATTTTGCAGATTTTGCAAGTTTTTACTATATATTTCAAATCATAGTTCTTCTCAGTGACTTAGGTAAGGGTACGTTAGACCCTTATTCCAAAGTTAAGAGATACCAATAAGAGTCTGCAAGGTGGGCGTATGCACGGACATGCACGGTATCCCCTCATAATCATCTTTTCAGACTTTATCATTGATTATGTATTACGTCCTTTGGTTTTTCCTTTTTTTTATGACTTTAAATAACCATTAATTCAATTGACGTAGTTATCTAATTAATTCCATTAACGGCAAAAAAAACTTCAAAGAAGTTGTTAAAATTTCACTGGTCGACCAGGTGATGCATCATAAAAACAATGCCAATGGTTTGGGTAGTTGTTTCCAGAAGAAGAGTTATAAGGAATGGGGGTCAACTATTCATAACTTTTCCCTGACTGTATCAACCGAATCATATGGACAAGTTTAACTAAATTGTCTGTAAACTCATTTTTTCAAACATGGCAAATGGCCCTTCTTTGGTTGTGACAGTCGAAATTTTGTTGTATAGTACATTCAAGGGGTCGCTCTCTCTCAAAAAGCACGTACACCGGGTGGCGCGTTCCAAGCTTGGTCGAACTGTGCCAAGCGTGTGAGAACTCTGCGGTACATGTGGTGTTCTGAGATGTACACCAGATGTCAGGAAGTCAGCCCCCCCCTCGGGTTTCTCCTAAATCCTTCATGGTTTATGGGAATCACTTAATTTTTAAACCGATAATCATTTCAATCAACACGAAAAGCTTAAGAATAAACATTTTAGTTTTGGATTGAATCCATGTTGCCATAGCACTTTAATTTGGCAAAGGTTTATTCCTACTCCTCGTAAAAGTCGGAACTTGGCAAATAAAGTTTGCAAACATCCAGATCCCTTGACAATTTGAAACTATTTTCAAATGGTTGAAGATAATAAAACTAGGCATTTATATGCTATGTGCTAACAATTTTCTTTTATATCTGTGAAAATATATGGTGTGCGCTCTTGAACGACTTGGTTTAGCATTTAGGAAAATTGGCCCCAGAACATTATATAATAAAGACATTTGTAATTAACTTTAAATAAGAAATTATATTTTTCGAACATAATAGTTACTCCCACCCCTCTGGCACACCCTTTGCTAAAACATAGTGTTTATAAGGGGTAATAGTTACTTTAAGAGAAGGAAAAGAGAGTACTAAATATGAAAATCATTAAAAAAAAAAATGTAATTATAAATCATAAACTTATGATGTATTTACAATTATATAAAAAATTTTCAGCTATGGAAAAAGCCTCTTTACTTTTTTCTTAATAACTAAATAGCCAAAAAGAGCATGTTTCAACACGCTCTTCGATTCAAGGGATTCAAACGAGTTACCCCTCCTCCCGATACACCCTTAGATAAAACTCTTTTTTCCGATAATTAAACATGCAAAGCAAACTCTAATATCATCATAGAATACCCATGGAATCCTTTCCTTGGATGTGGCCCTGGCGATTAGTTCATGGGAAATAATGGGAGAACTGAAAAAATCAGGCGATAGCTAAAAAAAAAATTAAAAACACCGGATATTAAGTAATAAAAACATAAGTTTTTTTCAACTAGATAGTAAAAAGCATCACTAAAACTTAAAACGAGCAGAAATTATTCCGTATGTGAGGGGGACTGCCGCTTCCTCAGCCCTGGCTCTTTACGCTAAAGTCACAAAGTTCTTCAACAATAATTCTCATTTAAATTCAACCATCCTTGTGTTTGAGCAGTCTTTCTTAGAGAATTGTGACAAAAAATAGCGTAAAGAGCGAGGGTTGAGGAATTAACAGGACCCTTCACATGCGGAGTAATTTCTGTTCGTTTTAAGTTTTAATGTTGTTCCTTACTTTCAGTTGTAAAACTTTTTTTTAGTTTAATTTCTGACCATTTTGCAAATCGTACCAGGAAATCCCTTTCCCTCCCCCCGTATAAAATTTTGCCTGAAAAATTTCCTCCCCAGAGAAATTTATCCCCGTGGAAAATCACTTCCTTGCAGAAAATTCCTCCCCTAAAAATGTCTGTATATTTATCAATAACAAATACTATTTGTGAACAATTGGCAAATAGCGTAACTTATAACCCTTTCCCCACGGACTCTGAGGGTCATGTAATCTCAAAAGGCACAGTTGTTGGATCTTTCAACTGTACTGAATCAAATTGCTATCTAAAAATTTTTATCGGATGTCTCTTGGGAAAAAGGGACGTGGGAGGGGGGTCAATTGTCCTTCGATCTCTGTGGTCACTTAAAAAGGGCATTAGGACTAATGACTTCCGTTCAAATTAGCCCTCTCCCAATTATCTAGGACCTTTGGTTCGATAAGACCACTCCTGGGGAAAAAAAAAACTGCATCTGTGATATTTCTTTTGGCAAAAAATACAAAATCTCAAATTTTGTAGATAGGAGCTTGTGTGTAAATAGGAGTGGGGCATGACAATATTTTGGTGGGTCATGGGTAGGATGTGCCCCCTTCGGCTGACTATACTTTAGAGCCTTAATTTTGAAAAAAAAAATTTCATAGGAATGACGTCAAATTCAGATGGAGTTAAAGAACAAAAAAGATACATGATAGTATTGCAATGAAGTTTTACGTTGCATAAAATGTGTTAAATTCTGACAATTTTTTTCATAGAATATAAAATATACCTAGAAGACGGCCCCAAAAAAGACACGCAAGTTAACGGCCTTTTAAGTTTCTTCTGGTGAATACACGCAAAATTTTGAATAACGAAATTTAAATATAACAAGGGAGCATTAGTATGTTAGAAGTGACTAGGGGAGGGGGTGTCTCAAAATCGGTTAGGAACCGCTGGTTTAGGGGGGTTAAAGTGTTTTATTTTAATATCCTTGGTACTCTAAGTGGGAACGGCTTTTTAAAATTTTTTAATAATGTTTGGTTCATAGTTACCCTTTTTTGTCTGATGAAAACAAAGCACAGTAAAAATTAGGAGAATACTAAAGTGGCAGCATTCAAAGTTGCTGCAACTTTGAAGGTAGCAACTTTCATGGATATAATCACTAACCTGAAAAAATCTATATATTTTGCTAAAATGTTCTGGCCTGTGAACTCCGGGTTGCTTATACTTCATTAGAAACGCAGGTGGGAACTTTTACAGAGGATAGAAACCGTAACAACAGTCTTAGAAAAGCTGTGGAATTAATTTGAATTGTACAGGTTCTGAAATATTTAGCGTTTATAAAAGGTTCTTTTTTCTTGACGCAAATAGAACACAATTAAAGTTCTCTAAGCTTAACTTCAAATTTTTATTATCACGCACTTATTGGGCATTATCTATGTATTTTCATACCAGCTTGCATTTCTTTTTTTTCTTTTTTTTTGTATCTGCTGACGAAGAAAGACTGCTAATGTGGTAATTTCAAAAATGGAAAAAATTAGTCTGCCAGGCTAGGCTTTGATAACTGTCAAATAGTGGCATAACCGGGAGCAGTGGAGGAAAGGTTGTGCAGACATACCCCAACGCTAATAAAAATCATATGGAACTACGAATCATTGATTTTTATTGACACTTTCCGCTAGTTGCAAATGTCGGACGGAAAGCTAAGCCACCTTCGGTAGACAGCTTGCGGATAGCGCCCTTTATTATGTATGTTATTTATTAAGGTTTAAACATGAAATGGAATTGTAAGAAATAAAAAGATAATCAGAATTTGTTTATTTAACATGACCACTTTTCCGTTTATAATTGAAATGAAATGAAAATGGATTTACTGTTTGAATTTTTATATATAGTTTTTATTTTACTGAAAATTAAATTTTCCCTGTTATTATGTATTTTTATCTTTATTGAATCAAGTTTTTTTATGGCTGAAAAAAAATCAATCACAAACCAGATTTTGAAAAATCCCAGAGGACTCATTGAGTCCACTAATTTGTAACACAAAAAATTAGTCAACTCAATATTATCGTTAATATAGAACTGTTCGAAAATAACAAATTTAAATGTCATATTATGAACAAAATCCCGCCTTTTCATCTGTTTTATTCTTCTTGTTTTTTCAATGTCGAGCCTTGGAAGCGGAGAGTTTTGCCGTTAATTTTTTTGTATTATGGCTTTGACGATTTCTCTCATGCCTGTGACCAGATAACTACGATAACTTGATAAATAACCATCACCAAATCACCTAATAAATGTATTAGCTCCGGTTAAACTTAGAGGTGACGGTGATGGCAAAGAGAAAAAGATGAACAAAGGCAGATGAGACAGATGAAAAGATTGAAAAAAGGAATAGCTCGTTCCTATATTTTGACTAAAAATTTTTTCTTGGCTAAACATAAACAAATTTAATTTTTTTTTGTGTTTTAGAAATGGTTGGATCCCAGGAAGAATGTGAAAAAACAGCTTCGTGGTAAGTTGTGTTTGTTTTTATGTGCTCTAACTCTTCATAGTCTGTAAATGCAAACTTTGTTGTTCTTACCCCCCCCCCCCCCCCCAACATGCCCAAGAAGAATCCTCTGATCCCCCTCTTCCTAAGCGCCAGATGTGTGTCTGCAGGATTACAAACCAGGTATAGAAACATTTTTTGGTTGCTTATAACCTTGTATTGAAATAAAAAAAAAGTCGGATTTCCCTCTACTTCTACAACTACTACTACTAACAACTCACTGTAACACTAAGCCGCCTGAGGACAACTCAGCTACGCACGATCCTCCTCCATCCCAATCTATTCAAAGCGTCCCTCTTTACACCCTCACAAAAAGTTCTATTCTCCCTTAAATCTTTTTTTAGAATTCAATCTAACATTGTTCATCATCTTCTACGCTATTGTAAAAGCCAGCCTCTCGGGTATTGCTCTCTATTAATTTGTGTGTCATTAGGGCCATTTCGGAGTGCCCTCTTGGAGTAAACGTCTTGGAAAAAAAGTGTTTCGAAAACCACTCTCTCAACTTGTGTGCACCTGCTTTGTAGGATTCTGTTGGAATAAATACTTATCTATTTAAATTCAATCAGACGTAGTCTATTATTTTTAATACTGTGGCAAAAGTGGGCGTCTTGAGCTGAGTTCCATGGATTTTAATCGAAGTGAAAGGAGCCGACGTCTGGACATTTTAATGATGTCCCAGTTTGGTATTTAATTGTTTGTATTGCTGCTTATACATGGAATTTGTTTACTTTCGTCTAAACTTCACTGTCTTAAAAAAATAATTCTTCGTTATCTTACCTTTTATTATTTGTTTTGAGCACCAGTCTCCCAGCTCGTATGCACCTATTTTATATAATCTCGTCGGAATAAATTTTATCTACTTAAATCCAGTCAGACATAGTCCATCATTTGTTATGCTGTGGTGAAAGTCAGTGTCTCAAGCTGACTTTTGTCGATTTTAATCGACATCAGACGAGCTGACGTCTCGAGATTTCATTTAAGTTTAATTTTTTTTATTTATGTTTTATTTATTTAGTTGTTTCGCTGAAGACTGCTCTTAGACATTGATTTCATTTAGTTTCGTCTATTCACTTTCTTAAAAAAATAATTTCTCGTTATATTACCTTTTATAATTTGTCTCCAGCCCTCCTCTCAACTCCTATAAGCTATTTTATAGAACCCTATTGGAATCAATATTTATTTATTTAAATTCAGACAGACATAGTCCATCATTTGTTAATCTGTGGTAGAAGTTAGTTTCTCCGGTACCACCATCTCCCAACTTCTGTTCAGCTATTTCGTAAGATTAAAGGCCCATTTTCACTAGGACGGCATTTGACCTCCTGTTCACCTCTCGTCCTCGTTAAGACAGCCATTCGTTCTACAAAAAGATGGAGTTCTTAATCCAGCTGATCGTTTATCAAATACATAAATACGCCTCAATAAGCATCCAAAGTCAAATAGATAATTAAAACCTGGTTTAATTTAAAAAATTTGTGTAAAGTTTAAAAATATTTTATTTGAAAATACCTATTGTATCCTCCCAAGTTTATACAAGGAAAAAGCCTTACAAGAAAGAAGAAGGATGACTAGGGTTTCTTATGCAGGCTGAGCTCCTAAATATCATAAGTAAGTCATTCCATTAAAAAAAGAGACCTTCTTGATTTTACTGTATATTAGCGAATTTTTTCCCCAACATCGCGGCTCAGGTTTTCTATTGCTCTCATCCACTCACTCTCTTTCTCTCTCCCTCCCTCCCTCACTCTCTCTCTCTCTCCCCTCTCTCTCTTTTTGGCTCTCACTGTTTCCCTCTCTTCATTTTGTCTTTATACTTACTTTTTTGCTGTGTTAGTGCTTTGAAACGAATTCCAAGCAGGTAATATCTGCGGTGAGTGATGTGAATACCACACATTTTTTTTAAACAACTAAGCCTAGCTTATGCCTCTAGGGCTATATGATTGCCCTAAAGCCCGTTATCAAAACTCGTATAATTTTTCGTAAATGAATTCTTCAAAAGCTGTAAATTGGTCTTTAGAGTTTTATTTCTATAAAAAGCCATTTTTGTGATTCTACTGGAATTCAGTTTAAAAGAGTTTCGCACTTTTTTCTAGGAATGGGGCTTTCTAAAATCATAACATCATATTTTTTATTTAAAGCTGTTGCATGTTCACACAGGTGTAACCTTCTAAAGTTCAGTGGGAAGGGGTCTAGTTAGTCTCAAATCCGTGTAAGGGAAGCGCTTTACTTCAAAGCAATAAGATATATGTAAATAATGCAAGGTAAACAGGTGAAAGAGAGGAATGTTTTTTTTTTTTTTACTTGCGTGGTAACTGTTAGCTTGTTGAGGTCGTGTAAAAACTTTTGGAAGTCCTCCCTAGATTGTGTGATAAAACAGACTTGACTCATTATTCTATCTTTTAGGCTTGAGCAGTCATTTGTTCTTATTTCGAGTGAAATTCTTTGTCGCCGATCCTAGCAAACTGAAAGAAGATTATACCCGCTATCATTACTTCCTTCAGATCAGAAAGGATTTACTGGAAGGGCGACTGAAAGTTTCTCAAAGTGCTGCCTGCTTGCTTGCATCCTATACTTTACAATGTAAGTTGTTGTCTTAATGACCCCCCAACCTCCCCCAGATCTCACAGCTGAAATTTTTTTGTTTAATTGTATAAACCTATTTTCACTTAACTCGTTTAAGTCACTTTTTATTCTCCCCTTTCCTCAGTAAGGTCGTTTCAGTTATGGTTCCGTAAAATGACAAATAAACTCTTAGGAAAAAGCGCGAAGAAAAAAGGTAGTATTACAATATAGGCTGACCTATTCATATTCAAAAGTAAATATTTAATATTTTGGACGTGTGTTCAATGCTCATCTTCATCAGTGGAAAAACTCATATTCACATGCAAGGGAAAAGCAAAAATTAAAAGAAAGAAGTAACTTTAGTTAAAACATAAGATAAAACCTCAACTGTGGCCAATCCAAATTATTTACAATTATTAAAAAAAAGGTCAGAATAAAGTTATTAAGGTCAGGTAAAATTATTTAAAATAAAGGTCAGATTAATTTTATCTAATTCCTGGTTTCGTTTACTTTTTTTTTGGGGGGGGGGGGGCAACTGCCGTTCAAGGTCAACGGACATCTAAAATATGCCCTAAATGTCGTATAAAAAAAGATAGATGTCACTGTAGCTGCTAAACGGTTTAAAATTCTGATGCTATAGTTTTGAAGTTAGCGCTATATTATTTAACCTTGATTTTTTAATGATACCAATTTTAGTCCTTTTATTTGATTTTTTTTGTAGTTTTTTTCTCAATAAAAGTATTTTACGTAGTCATGGCTGTAGTGGAGTTCGTTATGCTTGAATAGAAAGAAACAGGAAATTTTGTGAAAAAGTGACAACCAAAAACTTAAAATTGCTAGGGTTTAGCATATTTTTAACCGTTAAAACATATTCAAAGTAATTACGGTAGTATCTCATTAAGGAAAGCTTCTGAAAAAATGACAACAAGAAAAGGAATAAAAAATCACAGTTATTTTACTACCATATTTAAAGAAATTCAATTCGTATTTTAGGGTTTAGCATATGTTTAGCTGTTTAAAACCAATTCAAAGTAAATAAGGCAGTTTTTCATTAAGGACAGCTTCTGAAAAAGTGACAACAAGAAATGGAATAAAAAATCTGAATTTTTTAATATCTTATTAAAATAGATTCGATCAGTATTTTAGGGTTTAGAACATGTTTATTGTTTAAAACAATTCAAAGTAAACACGGCAGTTTCTTGTTAAGGACAATTTCTGACAAAAGGTAACTAGAACCGGAATCGAAAAATAGATTTGTTGTACCATCTTATTAAAAATACAAAAACGCTTTTAGTATTACTTTGTTTCAATTGTAAATGCGTGCAGTATTGTATAAAAATTTATTTTGTGTTTATATGTTATTTTTTAATGTTTTTTTTTTTCTAATCAAAAGCTAGAGCCATGAAAGAGACAAGGGTGAAAATTGGAAGATCTGAAAACCTTTACCTTACGTTAGATCTTAGATCTCCTCTTGCCGCCAGAGGTGCCACGCAGGGCATCCACGAAGAGCCGCCAGTAGTCCTGCATGTACGCCGCCGCCAAAACATCTTCCCATTGGGGTTGTATTGTTGTGTGAATGTCGGACAGGTCCCGTCTGTATCTGCGACGCAATGTGTTTTGTGGTCCCCTCCTGTGGTTTCCCTGAGGTTGCCAATCCAAAATCTGTCTTGGGATCCTATCGTCCTTTATACGGATCATGTGGCCAAGGTATCGCCACCTTCTTTGCCGAATGATGTCCGTAACCATCGGCTGGCCTGAGATAGATCGGGCTTTCTGGTGTGTGTCGTGATTTTTCCAGTCGATATTCACAATCCTCCGGAGGCAGTTGTTTTCGAATTCTAGAATCTTTTTCTCTTGTCAAATTCCAGCATTCACTGCTGTAGAGAAGTGCAGAAAGGACATTACTATTAAATAACTTCGTAGAATACTTTTTCAATCGCCATACTAGTTTTAGTCGGTTAGAAGTTCCACTGGTTGGTTTGCCCTATCCTCAGCTGCACTTCCTGCTCGCTTGACCCTGACTTTTCCACTGTGTTGCCGAGGTGCCGGAACTCTACGACCTGCATATCTACACTTTATGTTTAGGGGGGAATATGTTGCTGCCATGCTATCTGTCTTCTATGTGTTGATCTTGAGGCCAAGTCGGCCAGCATATTGACGGATAGTATTGGGGAGAGCCTGGAGTTTGGTTTTGTTACTTTCCATCAAGGCAATATCGTCAGTAAAATACAGATAGGCTAGCTGTTTGTCTTCTCCAATTTGGATGCCGAACCCTGTACAATCAAGAAGTATGTAGTCGACAGACAGGACGAAGAGGAACCGAGAAAGAATAAAGCCCTATTTTAGGCCGGAAATGATACGGAAATATCTAGTATTTCCTTTTTGGGTCCGAACACAGCATTCTGTCTTTTCATATAATGCAAAAATTAGGGCCGCTATTTTATCAGGAATTCCATAGTATCGCAGGATTTTCCATAGTGAGTCTTGGGTGATGGAGTTAAAGGCTTTCTCCAAGTCCATGAAAATCAGCTACATTTTTTCTCGCCATTCATTGCACTCCTCAATCATCATCCGTAGTGTGTAGCTAAGATCCGTGCAAGAACGGTACAGCCGGAAACTGTGCTATTCGTCCCGTAGGTATTTATCGAGGACTGCCTGGATGCGCTGAAGAATAATTAGTGAGATGAGTTTACCAGGAATAGATAGGAGACTGATACCCCTCCAGTTGTCACAATTTGTCGCGTCTCCTTTCTTGAAAAGTTTGATGACCGTACTTTTTCTCCAATCATTGGGTACTTTTTCGGACTTCAAGATACTAGCAAAAAGTTTAAGCCGCACATCCATACAGGTGTTCAGTAATATTTTGTCATCTCGCTGTTATTCTGTAAGCTCCTGCTGCTCTGTCATTCTTAAGCTTGCGGGCTGCCTGTCGAACTTCTACATCACAAGGTTCTTCTGTGTTAATTTGGAGGTTCAAATTGAAGGTTGCAAGGATATTTGGTGGATCCAGTGGGCGTGGTGTATTCAGAATCTTCTTGAAATGCAAGGCCCATGCTATGGGTATTTTTGCTGGATCTGAGACAATTTTGCCATTAGCATCTTTAACTGGTCCGTTTACGATTTGGCATTCCCCCCACAATTTCATTGGTAATCTTGTATACGCATCTGGAGTCACTACGTTTCGCCGCTTCCTCCGCCCTGGCATCTTTTTTATCCAAAAGGTTGCGTTTATCCCCCCTTGCGCTCCTTTTGATTTGTTTATCTAGGTTTGTTTGCATTTGGTTCTTTAAAACTGTGTCTCTGTTTTCTCCACCTTTTAGGAGTTGCAGCTTTAAGTTACGACGCAAAACAAATGCAAAACCAAAAAACTGTAATAACTACTATTGCTATTGGTGTCTAAGTTAAGCTGTTAACACATGTCTCCAACGCAAGTTGTAAACATATTAACATATGTCTTAGCTGGTATGTCTTTAACTCTAATTTATGTAAAATCAAAAACCCCATCAGAAAATGACTGGCAAGATCCGCTATAAAAAACAAACAAACAACAAAACAGTTGTATATTGTCAAAAACAAAAACGAGAAATAACGGAAAAAGACATAAATAATTTAAACAGTAGAAAAAGAATCTGAAGAACGGAACAACTGACACGAAAACAGACGTGTTCTTGAATGAACGCATACCCCTACATTAATGCCCACCATCTAGGAAAAACAGCAAAAACAATATAACAATAGTGAATAGTAAATCAGTCCTAAAAGAAGTATACCTATAAAAAAAAAGTGAATCCAAAGAGTAAAGAATGCTTATATTTTACACACGGTTTGTTTATACGTATGTTTATCACTTAGAATACTCTTTGTTTTTGGACAAAATCTTTGTCCAAAGACGAAAAGTATTCTTATTATAAAATAAGTATAAAAAACCGCGTGTAAAATATACGTATAAATAAACCGTAAATAAAAGAAAAAGTACAAAATAAAACAAATACATGACTAAATGTTATTTTACCCTACATAGGATTTGGCGCTTTATGGTGTAATAGAGTTTTTTTTAGGAATTCTCTCTGTACCAATGAAATCTATTATTCAGGTTCTCGCCAAAGATTATGTCAAACTGATGAGATAGGAAACTCAAGCTCACCTCTGAAAAAACACTATTGTTATCTAGCATTGGTATCTGGCGCTACCTAATGTAACTCATAAGAGACGAAACAGACTCTTAAATCTTTTTGTTACTTTTGATATACAATGCCTCTAAGATAAAAGAACTACTTTGCCAAAATGACACAGCTCTGTGTATTTTTCTAACTAACCTGGGTTCTGCATACTAACCTAGCCTTAGCTATTTTATTATCAATAAGAAAAGTCTATAAACAAGAGAATGTGTTTACTTTTGGAAAATCTTAGTCTTTAGTTGAAACCCAAATCTTAATAAGTAAAAATTTAGTTTCTTTTTATACTTCTGATCGGTAATGTGGTAATACCAATGGTACTGATAATTTTACAATTTTACTAAGCCCATATTAAAGCACAAAAGTTTTCTCTCTTTTAGTGATCTCAAATTATTGGTCAAAATCAGCATAAGAAACTATGAATTATCAATTAATTAATGGGCCAGGAAGGATAATAACAATAGAACGCGTTGATTTCTCTTATTACTTGGCGTACATATTATAGCACGTGCAGATGTTACTCATCACTGATACTTGGAACATTACCTTGGTTCTCTATGCTATAAGTCAGGGGATCCTAAATTTTAGCCAGGTTCATGTCCTCTCGGTCATACAACTTGATTTTTCACTCCCTCTAAATTAGACCTCTATATCTTGTTAGGAACGTTGTTGTACATGGGTACCATGGTAACTATGTAAAGATACTCTTCAAGTTTTCTAATACCACGTCAATAAATGTTTTCTGTGACTCCAAAAAGACTTTTTCCACCCTTAGGGGTGCGTGTACGTCTGGTTGGGAACTTCTGATATAAATTGTGAAAAAAAAAAAAAACAATAAATATTATGATTTTACTTTTATTTATGTTAGTACAGAGTATAGCAACTGCCTTCTAGTATTATTATATTTGTTTTTGGCGCTATTACTAGCCCAGCTTTTGATTGCCTTTTGCCAATAATCAATGCAGTGATTTAATAGTTACGAGAAATCCTCGTTTTTATTTGTCGATTGCTTATTTTATCGCTTCTAAGTTAGCTAGTGGATGAAAAAACCTCTTTATGTGTTTGACTAACAGTTACCGAGAAATTGTTTGCCAGTCGTCAGTGTAAAGTGTCGCCAGTGGGACCCTGGGCCATTCGCCATATTGCTAGTGAAGTTGAAAAGACAAAAAAAAAAACTGACTGGCAACTCATAATTGGCAAAACAGGAAAACTCTAAACTGGTCGCAGATTTGACAAAAAGCGGGGTAACCGAACACCCTCTATTACTCAGACCCCATTTGGTGAAAAGCTCTAAAATAATTTCTAAGAGTGCCATTTTTCTTCGTGTCCAAGGGATGAATTACTAGTTTGGTTGATTGATCCTTTCAAAAGTTAAACTGCAAAAACTATTTTAGGTAGGTCAAAATTGGCACCTTGCATATTGTTATGCTAAGCTGTAAGTATAATACTACCTATATTTGCTGGTGTTCTTTTTCAGTCGCCTTTTTTCTAGTATTTTTCTAGTTCCCTTTTTTCTTTTTTGTAGCGATGAACAGTTTTATTTGCACTGTATCTACAAATAAATATGTAAAAGTTAATTAAAACTGGGAAATCCTTTTTATTATCATAATTCATAGTTTGTTTTCTATTTAAGAATTTCGATTTTTCTGTGTTTTAATGTTTGCTGTTTAAGTGCTTGATTTTTTATTCTTATTTAGCTGCTTTTGGTGATTATTGTGAAGAAGAACATGGAACTCATTATGTCGACGATTTTAAGTTCGTACCTGGCCAAACCCAAGAAATGGCTTTTAACGTTATTCAACTACACAAAATACACCGGTATGTATTTGCCTGACCAACCCAAATTCACTAAAAATTGACTGAGTAAATTGAACTATAATAGATTGAGCAGCTAAAGCTGTAGTTATTTATTCATGAGTTTACAATAGGGTAGACTGCTCCTGTTCGGTATTGACTAGTGTCTCAATAGACTAGGCTCTTCTGTTTCATATAAACTCTTTACTAATGTTTTTATCAATTGTATTGAGACTATCTAGATTCTTATGCAGAAAGGGATGGTATACTTCACTAGTTTTGCTTAGCTTTTTTGCTAATTTAAGCTAATATAAAGGAATAAAACCACTTGTCCTAGCCAAGTGGGCAGCACGGTAGGCTTAAAATCCTTTGTCTGTGAAGACAGGTGTTTCAGTTCTGGGGTCGCTGGTTATTTGGATTGGAACTGCGGTCAGTGGCGTGACTCTGTAAGCACAGCCAGGGCCGACTCGGCCATGAATGGGTGTCTGAACAGTTCTGGGGAATATAAATAGGAAGGGTGTGCGAAAGCACAGGATGGCTGGGCCCAACACCCCAGTGCAGTTGCTGGCTTAAGGGCTATGAAACGGACATCTGCACTGCCGGTAGAAAATGTAAAGTCTAAGTGCCGAAATCTTTACTTTTTTTTAATGCATAAAAGTTTAAAGATTTTTTTTTGTTTCAGTTTCGTAGGTTTCATATTAATTATTTGAAATCTAAATTATTTTTTTATGTTAGGAATTTGTCATGTTTCAATTTAATTCCCAAATGTTCAATCTGTTACTACCTACTTATTGCTATAGTCTGTAGTCATATTTTCAAAAGACCAAAATGCACTATTTGTTTTTCTTAAGTAAAAAATGATTAATAGGGATTTTATAACTTGTAGTAGTAAGAGTAACGTGTAATGGTAAGGGTTTTATTAAAAGGTAATAAGACGAACGTAAAGATTACTGCTAGTGACAACCCATCAGAGTGTTCACTGATAGCACGAACCCACTTAGGGCCACCACACTAACTTCCTTAACTCCAATTCGATCATTACACCACTCCTATGAAGTTTCTCCCTTCTTTAAACTTTTTCTTGTCACTTCTCTTCACCCCCTTTGAGGCTTGTTCCAAAATCCATGAAATGATTGAGCAAATAGAGCATGAGTCACACCCATTTTCTCGCAAAAAAATCCTGTTTTGAAAAGGTGGGGATTGTTGAAAATAAAACAGAACATGAAAAAGAGCGAGGTAGTTGAAATAGTAGAAATACGAACCGAATAAATAAAATAAAAGCAATTCTTTAAACGAAGTTTAAATTTTCCTAAAATCAACGTAGCAACAAAATATTTTTATTTTAATAAGAAACTTTTGTTCCTTTTTGTATGTCTAGAATGGTTGCTTTATAAATAGTTACGCGAATAAGTTCATTTTTAGAAGTGAAGAAAAGTTACGTTTTAGCCTTGCTTAAAAAAAAAAAAAAAAAAAAAAAAAAAAAAAAATTCTACAACATTTCACCCTCTTCTCAGGGTTGACTTTGAATAGAAAAGAATGTATGAAAGATTGGCTTTTGGTCTAGTGAAATGAAATGCCATAATTTAGGTAAGGGTTGTATTTAAATACTTACTTAGACTTTGTTTGTCCCAGGCCAGTTGGCGCTTAAGGTGACAACGGTGCCTCTCCACGATAGATTAACTATTAGGAGCCCTAAGGGTCAAGGCTGTTCATGTTTGTGTATATTTTAGATTCCTCAAGATTTAATACAGAAAGATTTGGCAAACAGTGAGAGAGTCAGGTGATTTTATCCATTTATATTGAGATATTAGATGGTGTCCAGATCATCTAGAGCCAGCACCGAAGTTCTATATAGTTGAAAATTTTTAAAGTATGACCAATACCAGCCAATTATATAGCTTTGTTATTGGCCCTTAGCTGTATAGAAAAAAACAATAACGGAAACACATCCATAATTAAAATTTGAAAAGTTAATGGTAAAAACTTTCTGTCTGAATTAGTCAGAACTAGCCAGTCAGATCATTCCTAAAATTAAGTTTTGTGAACGGTAGGATCTGATCATCAGACTTAGCCTAAACTGAGTTAGCTTAAACAATCATAAATAAAATTTTTAAACATGCTAAATTTACATGTTTTTCTATTATTTCAGTGGCCAAAGTCCAGCAACAGCCGAATTTAACTTCCTAGATCAAGCGAAGCGACTCGAGACTTATGGTATGGACATTCATGTAGCCAAGGTATGAATAAGGGACTGTTTCCCCTTATCCTGATCGTTACTAACAATTTTTTCTTAGCTCTTGAAAACTTGCCGTACTAGTCGAATGGTTGGCGCCCTGGACGTGCAATCCTGTAACCGTAAGGGTAGGGGTTTGAGTCCTGATGTCAATGATAATCTGGTTTGCAAGGGGGGTTAGCGGCGTGACTCTGTAATCTTGGCCAGAGCTGACTCCGTTCTAAATAGGTGCATGGAGAAATTTGGAGAAAAACACGGGAAGGGTCGGAGGATTTGCGCCCATCCTTGCATAGCACTCCCGACCGAAGGCATATAATCGGGCGATCAGAGGGATCGGTAGTTTTCAAATTAAAAAGGTAATTTTGGTAAAGGCAAATTTCTTAATTTTGATAATAAAGTAAAACTGGTAATTTTGTAAAATTTGAAACAACCTTTCAGACTTAAAGAAAAATATAAAAAGGAATGCAAAGTTTTAAAGCACGAAAGTTCTCCACATTCATTTTTTGAATAATATTTGACGTTTTACTTCTCTTCTATGAAACCGTTGCCATTTGATATTCAATAATTTTCGTTAAGCATATTTATTTTTATTCTCCAAGTTTTTGAAATTTCGCGCTCAAAATCTATCAACAATCTTCATCAACAACATTTTGGATTCTTAAACAGTTTCACCGAGCCGATAGCAACAATTTTTTTGTTTGCCTGCGGAAGCATGATTTTTTGTAAAATTGTTGTCAATAATTTTTTTGTAAGAACAGTGGAAACAGGCTTTAAATGTATCACCGACCTATTAAAAGTTTAAAAAAGTTTTTAAATGTAAAATATTGTAGAGTTCCTAACTAAGAGGTAAAGGAAAGATCTACCGTATAAACAAACAATTTAAAGTCAAAATGTGCACATTTTAAATGGAAAAGGTAGAACCTTTGTTTGGGAACTCCGAAAAAAAAAACATATGGGAGAAAAGAAGTATAAAAACAAGCCGAGGAACCACTTTGGGGCATGAAAATTAATTTTGTTACATTTTCATT
>JAQQPU010013826.1:0-16301 GCA_029168905.1 Artemia sp. Kazakhstan ARC1039 | reverse complement strand
TTAAACAAGATGACAATCTCTAAACTTTGATTGAATGTTTTTGGGGAAATGGTGAGCGTGAGAGGGAGTTTACTCTCCATTAAGTTTCAACTATTAAAAAGGGCAATTTCAATTTCCAATCAAATGAGCCCTTTTGAAATTTTTACAACAACTTTCTATATAATCCTTATATGCCCCCAGGGCATAACTTACAACCTTTGCACAGAGGGCTCTGATATGGTTATCATCCTAAAAGACCTAATTTCCGAACTTTCAACTACGTTGGACAAAATGGATATCTCAAAATTTTGATTGGATGTGTCTTGGACAATGTTGGGCGTGAGAGGAGGGTTAGTTGCCCTTCAATCACTTTCAACTATTAAAAAGGGCACTAGCCCTTTCAATTTCCAATTGAATGAGCCCTTTTTGGAGTTTCTACAACATCGCTTTCTATAAAAACCTTATATGCCCCAAGGGCATAACTTACAACCCTTGCCCTGAGGGCTGTTGCGGGGACGGGTTGTCATCGTTAAAGACCGAATTTCCAAAACTTTTAACTACGTTGAATAAAATGGCTATCTAAAAATTTTGATTGGATGTGTTTGGGGAAAAGGTGGTCAGTTGCCCCAAATTCACTTTCAACTATTAAAAAGGGCACTAGCCCTTTGAATTTCCAATCAAATGAGCCCTTTTTTCAAGTTTCCACGACAAAGATTTCAATGAAAACCTTATATGCCCCCAGGGCATAACTTATAACCCTTGCCCTGAAGTCTGTTAGGGGAGTGTCCTGCTCAAAGGTATAATTTCCCGAACTTTAAACTGCGCTGAACAAAATGGCTATCTCAAAATTTTAATTGGATGTGTTTGGGGAAATGGTGGGCGTGTATGGGGTTTCAGTTGCCCTCCAATCCCTTTCGAATGTTAAAAAGGGCACTAGCCAATTTAATTTCCAATCGAATGAGCCCTTTTTGAAGTTTCTATGACAACGTGTTCTATACAAACCTTATATGCCCCCAGGGCATAACTTACAACCCTTGCCCTGAGGGCTGTGGGGGGTAGTCATCCTTAAAGACAAAATTTTCAAAACTTTTAACTACGTTGAATCAAATGGCTATCTAAAAATTTTGATTGGATGTGTTTGGGGGAAAGATGGTTAGTTGCCCTAAATTCACTTTCAACTATTGAAAAGGGCACTGCTTACAACGACATAACTTACAACCCTTGCCCTGAGGGCTATGGGGGGTGGGGGGTTGTCATCCTCAAAGACCTTGTTCCCTGAACTTAAAACTACGTTGAACAAAATGGTTATCTCAAAATTTTGATTGAATGTGTTTGGGGAAAAGGTAGGAGTGAAAGGGGGGTTAGTTGCCCTTCAATCACTTTTGACCATAAAAAGGGCACTAGCCCTTTTAACTTCCCATTGAAATAGCCCCTTTTGAAGTTTCTGTAACATCGCTTTCTATAAAATCCTTATATGCCCTCAAGGCATAGCTTAAGACCCTTGCCCTGAGGGCTGTAGAGGGATGGGCTGTCATCCTTAAACACCTAATTTCCAAAACTGTCAACTACGTTTAATAAAACGGCTATCTAAAAATTTTGATTGGAAGTATTTTAGGAAAACGTGGGCGTGAGAGGGGGGTTAGTTGCCCTCAAATCACTTTCAACTATTAAAAAGGGCACTAGCCCTTTGAATTTCCAATCGAATGAGTCCTTTTTCAAGTTTCTATAACAATGATTTGAATAAAAACCTTATATTCCCCTAGGGCATAGCTTATAACCCTTGCCCTGAAGACTTTGGGGGGAGTTTCCTGCTCAAAGGTATAATTCCCTGAACTTTAAACTACGTGGAACAAAATGGCTAACTCAAAATTTTGGTTGGATGTGTTTTGGGAAATAGTGGGCGTGGAAGGGGTGTTAGTTGCCTTCCAATCTCTTTCGACTATTAAAAATGGCACTAGCCATTTCAATTTCCAATCGAATGAGCCCTTTTTGAAGTTTTTACGACAACGCGTTCTATAAAAACCTTTAAAGCCCCCAGCGCATAACTTAAATCCCTTGCCCTAAGGGCTGTGGAGGGGGTTGTCATCCTCGAAGACCTAATTTCCAGAACTTAAAACTGCGTTGATAAAAATGGCTATCTCAAAATTTTGATTGGATGTGTTTGGGGAAAGGTGGGCGTGAGAGGGGTGTTAGTTGCCCTCCAATCACTTTCGACTATTAACAAGGGCACTAGCCCTTTGAACTTCCAATGGGATGAGCCTTTTTTGAAGGTTCTACGACAACGCTTTCTACAAAAACCTTATATGCCCTTAGGGCATAACTTACAACCCTTCCCCTGAGGGCTGTGGGGGAGTGTCCTCCTCAAAAACACGATGTTTGTGTTGAAATCAACTACGCTGAAAAAAATGGCTACGTCAAAATTTTGGTTGGATGTGTTTCGTGAAAGGGTGGGCGTGGAAGGGGTATTAGTTGCCTTCCAATCACTTTCGACTATTAAAAAAGGCACAAGCCACTCCAATTTCCAATTTAATAAGCCCTTTTCGAAGTTTGTACGAAAACTTCTTCGATACAAAGTGCCCTGGTCTAAAGGGAAAAAAAATAATACATTGTGCCAACATCGCTCTTATATGCCCCCCAGGGTATAACTTAAAACCCCTGCCCTGAGGGTTGCAGGGGAGTGTCCTCCTCAAAAACATATTTTCTATGTGGAAATCAACTACACTGAACAAAATGGCTATCTCAAAATTTTGATTCGATGTGTTTGGGGAAATGGTGGGCGTGGAAGGGGTGTGTGTTGCCTTTCAATCACTTTCGACTATTAAAAAGGGAAGAAGCCACTCCAATTTCCAATCGAATGAGCCCTTTCCGAAGTTTCTACGACAACTCCTTCGACACGAAGTGCCCTGGTCTATAACCAAGAAAAAAAAATAATACATTGTGCCAGCATCGTTCTTTAATTAGGCAGCGCTATTGCGCTGCCTATGATAAAAGAATTTACCTCAGGAAGTTGAACTAGTAATTAAAAGCTCACTAAAAGACTTTCTCATTGTCTGACTCATTTGTGGAAAAAATGTGTGATACAACCTTATCTTGTCCATTATATCCGAATAAATGGCAAGAAACAAAAGGCCGACACTTACTTCCCCGTAAATCATAGAAAAACCATGTAACTTCTCGCGTTTCGTGCCGGAGATATATATATTCAATTTTAATGAAACTTGCATCATCAGAAAGTGTGAATTTGTTCAATTAAAAGAAGCGGAATGTCTTTTTAAAGTCCAGGGTAATCCATAAGAGTACTTAAGCATACCTGTTATGAAAACTCTAAGATTGGCTCAAAGGACTTATCAGTTCAGTGATTTGACTACTTAGAGGGCTCCTTGTTATGGTACACACTTTGATTAGTAAGCTCGGCGACAAAAGGGACGCAAAATTTTACTGCCTTTTCAGTCAAAATTCACAGTCAAAGCACAAATTCTCGACAGCTCTCAATGATAGCTAGTTCCTTGGGAGAATTCGCTAATGGGACCTTTGTCTTCGTGACGGTCATCCAATGCTGAAGCTTGCAAAATGATTTTAAGGTATCGTATAACCTCACCTTAATTAAGAAAAACAGGAGGCTTCTGGTTTACCTTGGTACCAGATATGGCGTGGGTAAAAGCCACTTTGGGGTGCCATATGCAAGATGAATAGGGTTAGAGGGATGGTTCGACTGTATTTGGACGGATACTATTAAAGAAATTATTTGACATGAGCCTAGTTCCTGATAAGCTAGTTTTTAGCCGTTAAGACTTCGATAGACGCAATCCTTCTTTCTGCGGTTTTTTTCCCTGATCAAGAGACACAATTAAGCTTTCTAAATATTTATAAAGTTCTTCAATATCTTTATCTCATTGTGGGCATTGAATCTCATTGTGGGTGGTTTTTCTGTTTTTTTTTTTTTTTTTTTGTAACTTGAAGGCTTCCCTTATAACACCAATATGACTAGGCAAAGTAAATGTTGACCATCAGTCTGTAGCTTAAGATGGAAGCTTACTTAATCTCAATGTTTATAAAATAAAGTTTTTTGCAGAATTGGAAAATGAGAAGGTTTTTTGATTTTAAGACGGCCACCGTGAGCGGGGATTCCCTGTGGCAGGAGAATGTCTTCTCTGCGGAAGAGCATTTTGTTGTAATAGTTAAGAAAATTCATAAAGGTAAATGAACAATTATGTAAAGACCAATCTTTTCGCTGCTAATTAATGTAAAATATAATATTTAGGTGACACTTAAAAAGTTAGTGCCAGTAAGAATTTATATGAGCCTAAATTTAATAGGAGAACAATTTTTTTCAAATAAAAGCAAGATAATAAGAGAAGATTTTTGTTCCCTCAACCCCACCTGTAATGTTTAAAGGATGTGCTTGTTCTTTATTGAAAGCTTACACAATACATTATCAAATTGATGTCAAAATCCAACAAAAAGCTGTGCAAAAAGTGTGATTCAATGCTACTTTCTAGGGCTATAAGGAACAAAAGGTCAAGATGGCTGAGTCACGGTGATGGATGAAGGATGACAGATTGCCAAAGATTGTGCTTTGTTGGCCACCATTTTGGGGCCAAAGAAAAGTAGGTCCTCACATATGGGATGGGAAGTGGAAGGATTTAAAGCGAATTAGCCAAGTCTTAGGTGGCTTGGGGCTGCAATAAGCAGTTACTAATAGTTATAATAGTGATACAATGCAACCAGTGTGGTTATCGGGTGGTACGATTGTACCAAATTCAACACATTTTCCTCCGGCCTATGAACCTTTGCAACTGCTTCTTTAAGTCAGAAGTTTAATCCAGTTTTGCCGTACTGACACAAATCTTTACATTTGCTTCAAAATTAAGTGATATTTTTGCTAGCCAGTCATTTTGATATAAATAGCCTACTGAGGACTCATGACTTGCCTCTCTCTTTTTTTGGGGCTGTGAAGTGACATTATGGGTTTTGTGTAAACTTAGTTTTTCTACCGTATAGTTTTATCTCATTTCCGAATATTTGCGCCAAATTTTTAAATTCTGAAAATACATTACAGCCAGGATGCCTTACAGTCACTTTCCCGTTTTGGTAAAGACCATGTGATAATTTGCATAACGAAAAAGAAATAATTAAGGGGTGTCATCTATTACGATGTCAGAATCGATGTACTTTACATACTCTTTGATTTTGAAGGAAACAAACGAAAACTAAGAAAAATAATGATAATGATGATAAACAAAAGGGGAGGAACGAGAGAAAAGAAGAGAACATGAAGAAATTTTAAATTTCCTATAAAATACCGTTCAAAATGCGCGTGTTGTGCAACACGCCACAAATTCTTAGTGTGTGGTCCAGGGCCGCAATCAGGATTTTTTTTTGGGGGGGGGGGGGAGGTGTTTACAAAAGTATTTTTTCGGGGAGGGAGGCTTACAAAACAAACTTTAAAAACGCACAAAAAATTTGTTTATATTCATTTTTGTTACATTTTTACGAGTCAGACAAACATTTTTTTGGGAGGGGGGTCAAAGCCCCTGGCTCTCCTGGATACAGTCATGATCTGGTCCATTTTTCATCGGAAGTACATTTTTAGAGCTTTCTTAAAAAACATTTTTTTTTTCATCGCAATATTAATCAAAATGTATACTATAATAACGATACTGCTGTTATTTCTTAGACTTTTGTTTTGCTTAGTAAATTTATAAAATAAAGGGGGGAAATTTTCCTCTTCTAGTGGGAAAAATTCTGGACTTTAACCCCTACCCCTCCCTCAAACACAATATCTTTTGTGTCTTGCAGCCACGATTGATTGCAGCCATGGACGCTGTTTATTGTTAAATATTGAATTAAGGAACAGGATAACTCGAGACTTAGTCGATGTTCCCCCTTTTGCAAAGCAAGAAGCGAATAAATTCTGTTTGCCACACCAAAAGGGGCCTTTTGAGGTGAAAAAAAATCAAGCTACCTTCTAAGCACATTCGACTCCCCGCCCACACTGTGGCTGACCAATCGGGGTTAAAAATGTGCTGCAGCTAGAGTTAAAAAAACAACAACAAAAAACAAAAACTACGGCCTGTGAAACAAGCTTTTGCTTGAAAAAAAAGCAGTGGAGAAGACTACTTTGACAAGATCAAACCATTCACAGTATTAATGAAAGAGGGAATCTTTCCAAAAGAAACTTTAAATTTAAAAACTGGAGTTTAAATTACAATGTAAATATCAAAAGAATGTTTATTTTACCTGCTGACCTCAAATACATAATTTTATTTAACTTTAATTTTACCAGTTAATAGTTTTTAGCATAGAAACGTAGCATAGAAATATTCTGAGACAGAAAAAAGGTTACACTGATATGCTTTCCTGTACATAAAGTGGAGGGGGGGGGATTATTTCTTAAGAATCAAATCGTTTAAGAATCACATATCTAAAATTTCAACAGTCACAGCGTTAAAAATCATTTTGGCTGTTTTAACTTCCCAAATCTATATTTCGAGGGGGAACACCTTTCAAAGGGTGATTATTTTTAACGAGGTACTGTTATACAGAATTTACAATTTGGCGTAGAGAGTGGAACTGCACCCTTTTCCATATTTAAGATAATCCTGAGTATGGTATTAAAAAAAAGAGACTAAATATATACAAAATACACATTTTTTCCAAATGTCAGTAAAGATCGACGTTAAAAATTAAGCCGAATATATATCGAACTATACTTCGGTTGACCCCCATTCTCCAAGCCATCCGGTCCTTACCCCTAAATTGCAATTCATTATACATAACAATCATGTTATGGATACAAAATAAGTTTAATTTTTGAGTGTACAGTTCAGGGGATTGTGAAATATTTTCAATATTCTCTCATATGCTTTGACATATATACCTGCATATAAAAATATACCAAACACACCAATTGTCTGCATACAAGGGTGGGAGTACACGGCAAATTATAAAGAAGATGCAAAAAATTTATGGTAATTTGTGAAAAATCTCAAGATTTCAGGAGAAGAGGCACGGGCCCAAAGGCTCCCTCCGTCTTTGAGCGTCTCTAGCGCTAGCTCAAGTCGGATTTTTAATATAACACATTTCAAATGAATTTTCGTCAATATGCCGCGCACAACGGCGCACGCAGGAAGAGGGAATGTCCCTACTTTGCTCCTTAATGAATTGTTTTTTTTATTCTTTCTGTAACTTCCAGTGTTGTCAATATAATTTACCTATTTTTTCTTAATTTAGCCACCCTCTATAACCCCAAAAGCAAGAAACTTTGGCCCCCCTTGAAATATATTTAAGCATATAAGCCTAGATAGCACCATTCACTTTATGCTCTTCACTTGCTATGTCATTAAACTGTTCTTGCAATCCCGTCTTTTATGAATTACCAAGCTCCGTTTCATTTTACATTTTGAATTTGGCTAAACTGTAGTTCGGCCCCCTTTATTTCATTTTTTCTTGATCAGCAGTTTCTCAAGTCTCCCAATAAAAAAGGTAATAGCCCAGAAAGCCCTTCATCAAATTAAAAGATGCATATTAAGGAGAGACTTATCTTTTAATGAGTTTAAGATTCTTGATAACTGAATTTAATTTCTAGATGCTGCTAGTTTAACTTTTTTCACAACGCTTGTAGTGAAAAGCCATAGACCTTCAATGTATTAATAATTATTTATTATCGGGCCACTTCGCATGGAAGAAGTGGTCCTGGAAACTTCGGGAGGAGAGTATTCAATTGAAAATGAAAAGTTCTAGCGCCCTCTTTAGAAGTTAAAAGGGATTACGGAGCAACCAGTCCACATCCTCTGCCCTTTTTAATATCCACCCCTCTTCTATAGCCTGATAAAAATTTGAGGTAGCTATTTTATTGAAAATAGTCGAAAGGTCCCATAAATATGTCTCCTAGGATCATAAAAAGCCCACAGGCCCTTGGGCAAGGGCAATAAGTAATGAAAATTGATCATTGTTTAAACTATGTCTTATAACCATAGAGTGGGCCTTGTTTGATGTTGATTGTGTGATTAGCTTAATGCTTTCAGGGATTGTTCTCTGGGTCAAAAGACTTTTGAGCCCTTCTAAGCGTGATGCTAAGTATATATTTTTTCACGCCTAAGAGATAGTCTTGATTTCTGGGATGACTCAAAGGTGATGTCTCCCTCCCTAACATCTCAACGGCAAATCCAGCTACATGGCTCATCGCGGCAGAAGCGTAGTAACTGCTTCACTAACCTATCCTTGGTAGATGCTAACTAACACGCAAAAGGTGTGTGGTCTGGGATTAGGAACCAGACATTTAAACCTATTCCCATTAATACTAAGGAAGTGGGAGATAATAGTGACGAGCGTCTTTTCGTAATAGTGTCCCTGGTAAGTGAAACATCGGAGGCTCCAGTGACCCCGGTAAATAGTTACCGAGCTGACCTCATGTTTAAACAATGAAAACCACTCAGTGTTTGGTGCTGGAATGCTTACTCAATAAAGTGTTTGACAATAAGAACATTTATTGCTCAAGAATCCAAATATTAGGACATGGACATTCTTTGCTTTTTCGAAACAAAAGTGAACGTAACCATTGAAAATAAACTTGTCTTTACTCTCTATGGATTATATGCCGTTCACTTCTTTAATTACGGTCCAAATGAAGGTTCTATTCAAGCTGGTGTAATACGCCTCCTGAACAACAGATCTACAGTCAAGCTCCTAGAACAGCAAAATATCCTCTTACGATGGGGTATAACCCACCTTATGAGCCACTTTTTCAAAATCAGTATTATTGTCACATATGCTCTTCCGAGAATCTGTAAAAAATCCGTAATAGACGCATTCTATGATTAGCTAACAAAGTTATCTAAATCCATACCAAGGCGTGATTTTCTGAACGTTCTAGGCAATTTCAACACCAACAACGGCAACTGTGAAGCCAACAATCAAAGAGCTGTAGGATATTCGGATTCAACGATAAAAGCGAGCGAAGAAGGGGACCCGTAGAGTTTGCTTGATTGCACAACCTAGTCGGTGTCAATAATCTCTAAAAGCAAAAACAATCGCACAGGCCGAAATTTTGCGCCATGAGCTTTGATGGTGGTGACACGTTCCCACACATTTGATAAGTGTCTATTTTATGGCGTATTTGAATATACACTCAATGCGAGCCTTGATATCCAAAGCTATTAAAAGTTAAAATTTAGCATACAGATCATGGGTTTGAAGGGTGCTCAAGAAAGACGCAATCGTAATATAAGGACACAATCCTAACTTGATTATATTCTAATATCTAGTCGATGTAAAAGTTCTATCGTGAATACTAAAATCTCCAGAGGTGGTGACACTGGCTCCAAGAATGGCAAAAACAACACTCATGTGACGTTTTCCCTAGCCATCAAACTAGCATTTTAAAATCGAGTTAGCCCTTCCCCCCCCCCACATATTTAATATTTAGAACACCTTGAATTCTGGAACGACTTCATTTAGAGCTGTCTCATCGGCTCAGCAGCCTGGCTTCGGAAGACTCTGATAGACAAGCGAGGGAAATCAAGAATAAACGGAGGTCAATCAAATAAATATAAAAAAGGCAGCTAGAAGAAAAAAGAAAAGTAAAAAATGAATTTTTGAAGAGACAATTATACTGGCGTCGGTAAAGCAGCAACTGAGCACCCATTGGACGTCGCCTGTGTTCAGCACCCTCAGAAACAAATTCCACTAATCAGGACCAGGACCACCAGAATTATTGGGAATAAATGGACACAGATATAGAGACGGCGGCATGGCACTCAGATCTGAAGAGATTACCAACTTCTCCGAGAAGACTCTGGTAAAAATAAGAAACCTACAGCTTCGATAATAAGCAATGACAGTGCTTTTCTCATACAAAAGGATGATACTATAGAAAAATTGAGGTAAATATTTAAAAATATACCACTAAATCTGCAACAGCCCTTCTATCTCAGCTTCCCAATGTCAAAATATTTATACAAACAGCTGCATCCCTCCGAATTGGACTACTACGGAAGATGGAACTAGGCAAATGGCTCATATGATTTTTTCAATGTTGGACCTTTGACTTTGCAAGAGTATCAGTCACCCATCAAGAAACACAAGAATCCCGAAGTCTCCTGGAATAAACTTGATTCCAGCGCATATCTACAAATAAGCCCCTGGCTTGGCTCCAAGACGCCGATAAAATTTCAATACTTATTGAACGCAAGAAGTATTTCCCCAGGAAGGAAAAGTCCAACAATTATCTTAATATTCAAAAACATTGAAAGAACAATATGTAAATACAACTATGAAATATCCTTCATTGGTTGAGCTGCGAAGATATTCGCTATTGTTCTCCTTGATCGATTCATAACTTCAGTAAATTTGATAACCCAGCCCGATTAATCAGGAAACTGAACAGGCAAGAAGTGCACCGATCAGCTTTTCATTCTACGAAAAGCTTTTATCTCTTTTCACTCTTTTCATCTTTTCTCTCTAGTCTTGGTTGGATACTGACTTTGGTGTGAGATAAGGTTGCTTCCTTTCCTCAGAGCATTTCAATTTCGTAATGGACTGGATGTTGAAGAAAGCCCTGCAAGGCCAAGTTGGAATTAATGCGATCCCGGGCTTCAACGTCAGTTGTTTGGGATATGCGGGCAATGTCTTGCTGCCGGTAGTTCTTCCCTGGAGGCGCATGATACTTTGAAAGTTACTGAAAACCCCATGAAGACTGAATATTATTATAGCAAAGAAGAAAAATGGTAACCAAATATGAATTTCACTCAGCTTTAGAACTGAATCACCACTAGATTTAATTGATCTAGAAATTCAGATGCCGTGGTTCAATTATAGGTATTAGGCAGTGGTTCCATTCCACTGATGTGGAAATAAAGTATTTAAGTGCAAAAAAAGAGTAGAATTATAGAAGGACACAATCTGGAAGTAAGTATGTTATCGTGCTTACTATTTGAATAGGAATGTTAACAAAATTGATTCTTACGCTATATTACCAGTGTTTCACTTCAATTTTTTTCAATCCCTAAGAGGCTGGTGGAAAATCCCTAAAAGTTTCCCCGTTTTCTGACTTCTTTCCAAGTTACAAGTTAAGACTTATTAGGCTGAATTTTAATAGCATTTGTTCAAGACGACTTATTTTGCAACTCAAGACCTTTTACGTGTACCCACAAATCATCTTTTGACGTTTAAAACAATGCTTTGTATTTATTGACTAGTTACTTTCGGTTTTGATTTGAAGACTCCAGGTCCAGATCTGAGACTCTGGACCATTTGAATATATTTCACTTATTTGTCTTTCAGCCATTATTTTGTGCTTCTCCATTACTACTTTTGCAACACCCTCGTTTTTATTTGAATTGGTACGAAGAATTGGCATGAATGATATCCAACAGTTCACTTTTCCACGGATTATTTTTGTTTGACTGTTTTTATATTGAGTTGTTAATTTTAAGCAAAGTATAGTAGCAAAAATGAATCACTTAAAGCTTGGTTGGATACTGACTTTGGTGTGAGATAAGGTTGCTTCCTTTCCTCAGAGCATTTCAATTTCGTAATGGACTGGATGTTGAAGAAAGCCCTGCAAGGCCAAATTGGAATTAATGTGATCCCGGGCTTCAACGTCAGTTGTTTGGGATATGCGGGCAATGTCTTGCTGACGGTAGTTCTTCCCTGTTCTTCCCGTTGGTTATTTTGGACAGCGCCTGCATTCTGGTCTTTTGAATTGTTCGATTGTAACTATTGTAGACTGTACTGCTACCTGCCTCCCAGTTTTCCAGAAAATGACGAATGTAGACACACTTTAATTTGTATTCAGAAGAATTTAATGAGAATTACCAAATAATAAGATTTAAGAGAAAACACCAATTACTAAGATTAATACCCCGAGTCACCGTTGTCGTCGCAATCCCCAATGACTTTCCCAATGCCTAGAAAAGCGACGCTCTTGGACAGAGTCGCATCGGATTTCACAAACTTCACTTTTTCTTTAAGCTGTCGGCCAACGTAGGGGGCCTTTAGGCTTCATCCCATACTTGACAGAAATCTTCGCAGCCAAAGTTAGGTTTTTGAGCCCATTCCTCTTTTCATTTTTTACTGTTTTCAGAACGCTGAAAAGTCTTTCCACAACGCCATTTGAGCAGGGAAGTCCAGAAAGAAACTGAATGACATGAAGAACGCTAGTGAACTTTAGCACTCCATTTGGCGTCTTGATGGATGCCACCCAATTCCAAAAATCAAACCTTCAGTCCTTCCCCGTTGGTTATTTTGTTTCAAATTTCGCGGGTCTATCCAAGTCCGACAAAAACAAGAACGTTTGTCAATCTCTTTTGCTGAAATCCCACCGTTGCATCCAAAATTCCTATTTCCGTAACAAAAATCCATAGGCTCGGCAAGTAAAAAAGTGGAAAATCCAAGTTTAAACTAGAAATAGAATGCTAAAGTAGGTAGATAGAAAGATAGATAGAAATATTAAAAAAGATCTAAAAATATTAGAGGAGAAACATTCAAAATAAATTAGTCTACTTTAAAATATATTAGAAATAGAGGCACTGGTATTATGGGTAGAGGCGATGATGAAATCAGCATTTGCATGCAAGGAGCATCCTCATTTTTTCACAACTGCGTGGATCAATCTAGAAAGCAGAGAGATTAGTTTAAAGACGATATCTTAGTGTATAGATCTCTTGTTCTGTCCGTTTTCCTATACGGATGCAAAACCTACCCAATAAAAGTATTCGAAAATCAGGTTTTGAACTCGCTCGACCACAGGTACATGAGGTACGTACTCGGACAAAAGCTACCCAATCGAGGCCCCAATCGGACTACAGTATGACCTGGAAATTATAACTTGCCACCACCGTTTCTTTTGGTTCGGCCATGCCCGTCGTATACCTGATAAATTCATTGTTTCAAGTATAATTTTCTGCAAAGCCCTCACAAGCTTAAAAAAAGGCACAGAGGCAAGTCAAAATCCTTGATAAAAACAGTCAAGTTTCGCCTTGAACCTATTGGTAGGTTCAGACGATCTGACTGTCGATGAGGCCACTCTTGGACAGAAATCGTTAAGCCTTTGACCCTGGCTTTATCCAATGGAATGCGACCGTCTGTCATCTTTTAGCACCAGGAAGAGCTGCCAAGCTTGCGTTCTTATCCAAGTGCATGTAGTATCACAAAAGTGCCAAGCGTTTTTCTAGAGCGGGGAGTAGGGGGTCCCGAAATGGGCCAAAAGACTTGTTGTCACCGATCAAATTGAAATTTGCAGCTATATATCTTTGTGCCAGGAGCCACCCAACATACAAAAAATCTGAGGCATTGCCTCCCTCCCCCAAATAAGAGAGAAAAGGGGTCCCAAAAGTCTACAAGGCTTATTTTTGCAGATCGGCTTGAATCTTATGTTCTGAAGACCTCGGACCTCGATTACTATTCCCTCCAAAATTTGCAAGAAAAGAGCCAATAAGGCTTTTATCTCTAGCAGGCAAATTTTTTTTTACCATTGGAGGATTATCATAAAAAGTTGAAAAGATGCTCATTTAAGAAAACCATTGCATTAATAATAGCCTAAAGGTGAAATATACACATAAAAGCGTTTAGCATGACCACTAGAACTTAAAGCACTGAAAAATTGCCAATAGTTTATACGTAATTTCTATAATGGAGAACGGGGGTTTGTTTGTCCCCGACTCATGCTGAGGGAATCAACCCCTCTCGGGTCAATAGAGGACACTCAACAAGAGAAAGTCAGTATACACATACGAAAAGAAACATATACACAATTTATCACATCGCTCATATCTTAGTCTGCTCAAAAAACATAAAGCACAATAAATTATTGCAAAAGGTAACCTGAAAACTGACTATGACGATTGTCAACCTTCTTTGGTCAATACAAGAAACTCGAAAAGAAAAAGTCATCATAAACAAACAAAAACACCATATACATCACAATTTATCACACCATTCATACCTTAACGTATTAAAGAATTATGAAAACCAGAAAACTAGCACACAACACGAGTCATGAAAGTTTCATACAACAAAATCATAAACCCAAAAAACTAACACACCACTTGGGGTAAAAATTCGTAAAACATCCTAGCTTATCGAAGAAATCATCTGAAAACTCATTGTGAAAAAATTTAAGTTTCTCGACTCAATATTGAAGACTCAAAAACGGAATACTCAGTTCGACGAATTTCAACCCTCTTGTCAATACGGCAAACTCGACAAGCGAAAGTAAGCATTCATATTTACATGAAAGCACCATATACGTCGCAATTCATCACACAAACATATAAGGTGTTAAAGGTATTTACTGGGTAAGGAAAAAACTGTTTTCCTACTTTATTATTTGTGAGACGGATAAGCACTTGAAGGTGACGCGCCTACCATAAGCTCTTCATGGTATCCCTGTGATAGGTGCAGCTTGTGAAATACATTTATATTAATAGAATCCTTAAAAAATACATACAAAGAGGAATTAGCAATTTTTTTCTTAGAATCCAATTCACTAATAAAGCTAAAATACAAATTTAGAACAATCCTACTCTCCAGAAACCCTAGTTGGGCTCTAAAACCAAGAGCTTTATTGGTGTCGGGAACCAATTACAATATAAGACCCCTCCAAGCTGGCACGGATACCCTATGTAATATGTAAATCAACCCCTTCCCCCCAAAAAAAACACAAAACGAAAAAAGAAAAAGAGATATTACAGACAGATTTTCATCAATATTACCAATTCAAAATGATGAAACACCGTAACTTGTTGCAAAAGCTTGTTTGACAACTCATCATAATGTAACTCAACCCTCTAGAGTCACCACAGATAACTCGACAAGAGAAAGCCCGCATACATATACAAAATTACCATATGCAGCACAATTTATCCCATATCTTAACCTACACAAAAATCATAAAAAACATTGGATTATTGAAGAAAGTACACCACATACACCGCAATTCGTCACAAAGACTAAATTCAAACCTTTTCATAAACAATAAAACCGGAAAACTATCACAACACACGGGATAAAAATTAATAAAAATACATAACTTATTGAAGAAAGTAATCTGCAAATTTTATCATGTGGAAATTCAAACCTCTCGAGTCAACACAGGAAACTCGACAAGAGAAAGCCAGCCAGGGTTGCCCTCAATTTATTACTATTTTTAGTGATTTTGTATGTTGCCTAAGCAAAAATAATCACTATTTCAGCGCGTAAATCACTAGATTATTGGATAAAATCCCTAAATCAACCCGAAAACCAGAGTTTATCACACTACACATACTTAGTCAATTCGAAATATTGCTTGACAGCCTGAAGTATATGGGTATTCGTGGCCCCTCCCTTCATGGGTTGGATAGTTATCTTCATGGAAGATGCCTGCGTGTAGTACTAAATGATGTGGCTTCGTCTTCTTATCCATTAAAATGTGGAGTACCGCAAGGTTCGGTTGTAGGTCCCCTGCTTTATCTTGTGTACGTCGACGCAATGCACTTTATCTTCAAGACTTCTGTGTTACTACATTTGCTGATGATAAAGCTTTGACAGTGTGTGCGAAATCAGTTGAAGAGCTGGTGTTGAAAGCTAATGATGTGCTAAAAAGACTGGAGATTTTTATGAACCTCAGTTTACTGTGTGTCAACGTGAAAAAACTTTCCTAATGACTTTCTGCAGATTAGGCACGCCTGTTGACTCTAACGGTCTAGTTATGCTGTCTGGGAAGCTGGGGCAGCAAGTTAATAGTGTAAGTTACCGGGGATTTTTAATAGGCTCAAATCTTTCATGGAAGCATCATAGTGATGTTATTTCTGCCAAAATTGCAAGAGGAATTGTGATGCTCCGTAGACTTCAGCATTTTTTGCCAAAGCGGACTCTACTGATGATCAAAATTGAGCAAAATTTGTTTAATGCATTTAAGGCTAAGGCCACCTTTTCCAACCTAAAAATTTAAATTAGAATCCAACAAATTAATTCTCAAGAAGAAAATGGGAAATAATAAAGACACCAGTAAATCCTCTAAAGATTATTGTGTCATTTTTGCTTTAGTGAAACTAAATGTATTTAAAACAAGTTTTTTGTATAATTGTAAGATTGAAATACAGCAAAGTGTTGGTACACTGGGTTTGGTCTCAGCTCAGTAATGTGGGACCAGGAGTTCAAACCCAGCTGTAGAGACAAATTGTGGGGCCGAAACAAAGACCATAGTAGTCAAGATGTATCACTGATCTTATACAATACAATATAGAAATATAGAACAATTCTGCTAAATTAAATTTTGAGTTTCTGGTATTTCCAGGGATTAATATCATTGTACATTAAACCCTTAATTTATTTTCATT
>JAQQPU010013824.1:0-23664 GCA_029168905.1 Artemia sp. Kazakhstan ARC1039 | reverse complement strand
TTTAAGACACAAATATAATGTTTATCCACTAGCCGAAGAGATCGTGCGCCGCAATATTTTGAGTCGATTAGATATAACGAAAGAAAAGTCGGTATAGAACCAGATGGTCTATACCATGGGTCGGCAACCCCGGGCCAGCGGACCGCATGCAGCCCGCGAGGCGTATTGGTGCGGCCCGCAAGACCCTCGCCACAACACACCTGAGGGACCACATTACTCACCATAACAATACACAACGAAGTGAAAGGGGTGTCATCTAGCATTCTGCCATATAGCATCCTCAAAAAATCTGTAAACCTCATCTAGCATAGTTAGTTTGAATTTCAACTATCCAGTCCCGACCAATTGTTTTGGTATGTTACAATTTCTTAGCAAAACTTTCTCAAAGTTTGGGAAATACACCCCAAAAAATACTTTGTCTTTGGATTTTCTTTTTTTATTCTTTTTTAGTTTAGTAAAATTTGGCGTTTGGGGTACCAAATGAAAGCCAAATTATCTGGTCATGTTAGGTGGTCATCTTGTGGCAAAACATTCCGAAGAAAAAAGCAACACTTGATTTTGCAGATGGGTGTCATCTGGTATATAGTGGGACGGGAAAATATGGTACACATTGGGATATTTAGCAGCATGTTCCAGATGAAACCCATCTACAAAATCGAAGGTAATTTTTTTTTTCAAAAGGGTTTAAGTACATCCAGGTTGTCAAAAGAACATAAATACAATATTTCAGGAACATAATAGGTATTAAGTTTCACTTTTCGAGGAGACTAGAGGGGGGGAGTAAAACTAAATCAAAAGGTACAATACATATCCGGATTATCAAAAGGGTGTATGTGCAATATCCCCGGAAAAAAGGGGATTATGTTGGAACTTACAGAGCATATTACTGGGGATGTTTAACTAAATCAAAAGACTGTATATCCGTCCAAGTTTGCTATAAGGGCATATTAGGGCATCTTAGGAACGGATAAAACTATTAAGTTGAGACTTAGGGACCTCTTGAGGGGGATTTTTATCTGAATATGGATGTTGAAATGGTCTATCTGCAATATATATGGGATCGCTAAGGACATTAAGGCGTAACTATCAAGAGATATCGCCAAGTATATTAAACAAAATCAATATGTACCCTATGCATGCAGGTTGTCAGAAGGGCACATGAACTATATCTGAAAAAAACAGCTGAAAGCAATAAATTGAACCTTTAAGAGCTGCTACAACTACTACTTATGCAATTAGTACTGCTGCTATTGTGACTTTTTCAAACTGTGATTGCTTTTAACTGTTTGAATTTGTGACAACTTGCAACTGCAAATATTTGTGAATGTGACTGATTGCGACTGCGGCCCCAAATAATTGTAACTACAATTGCCAGTGCATATGAATTTGACTGCATCAACTACTTTGCTTTAGCAAACAACAAGACAATTCCTCAAAACTGGAACAATGCCAAAAAGACAGGGATAGACAAGCTGGTAGGTTTTTGAGCTTAAAATGTACAACTGTTGCTACGCAAGCCTGAACCAACAAACATGGGTCATGCAACATGCTTTAACAGAGTCAACATTGAACAGTTTTTCTCAAACCCAAAGTCAGTTCTAGGAAAGCTTCATTTCAATGCAAGTGACATATACAACTGCGACAAAAATTCTGTGACCACAGTTCATGTTCCTCCCAAAGTGTTTAGTGAGAGGGTTCAGATGATATTGTGCAAGGCAACATCATCAGAGAGAGTTGTTCTTGTGACCGTGGTAGGGACTGTTTCTGAAAGCAGTCAATATTTACCCCCTTAATTTATATTTCCAACGAAAAATTTTCAGCCTCACATGCTAACTGGTGCTCCAGAAAACTCGGCAGGTGGAATCGCACCATCCAGTTGGATCGGTAAAGATCTATTTTTTAAATATATTCATTACCTCAAGGATATATTCACATCGATCATTTTCGAAATTGCAAGAAAGTACTAGAAGAAGCTGATACAAATACAAATTTTGTTTGGCAAAATACTAAAATGAGAAGTGCGTTAATACTTCAAACTGAGTTTGAAAACCAGGATCCTGATTTCAAAAAGATCTCACGTAAAATGGATATTTTCGAAAACCCCTTCGCAGTGTATATCAGTAATGTACCAAGTGATTTGTAAAACAAGGTGATAGATTGGCAAAGTGATACCACACTTAAAACACACAGTTCTCTGTTATCGGACATATATTGAGATGCAATATTTCACGTCTCTACTACAAAAATACAAGCTTATGTTAAAAAAAACAAACTTGCAATTCAAATGCAACAACGAAAATGCCATTGATTGTATTAAATACAATTAATGTAGTTAAAAAAAAACATTAAGCGTCTTTTTTTTAAAACCTAAAATATTTGTATATAAATATTGTAGATGTACTCTACTTATTATAGTATACCTACAATACTAGACGACAGTGTAATAACATGTGACCGAAGTACGTCCCGCGTAATATCCCCACGTAAACTTTTAGCTCTTTTACAACAAAATGTTGCCGATCCATGGTCTCTATGAATTAGACCAGATATGGTCTAAAATACTAGCCACATGTCATATGATGTAAACTGTTTCATAAAGTGGAGGACCTTTCGATCTAATATTATGTTAATGTTTAATTGTAAACAGTAATAGAATGTTGGATAGTAAATTTAGTTATTTCTTTATTCGTATTTACTTGTTTGAACAATCAATGACTTCTGAAAAAGGACACAGCTAACACTGGCAAAAAATTCTTGTATTTAACTGATAAATTCAGTCTGTGGTTTCCTCCATAAATCAAATCAAATCAATAAACTTAAAAGGGACTTTTTCTATAGAAATTACTGTTACTTCGGGTACAAACCGACTCTGAAACATCTGTGTAGCATGTTAAATTTTTGCAAAATTACTTCAGGTCTTTGACCCAAATTAATTAAAAAAACTTTCTCTGATGGGAGTAAAGAGCAAAGATTGAATTTTTAGGTAAAGGTAAAGAATAGGTCGATGGACTTTGCATTTTCTACCGGGGGTGCTGATCTCTGCTCCATGGCCCTTCAGCCAGGAAGTACACTAGGGGCTGGGGCTCAGCCATAATGTTTTTTTTTCACATCCCTCTTATTTTACCTTCACCAGATTTCTCCAGGTACCCATTTAAAGCTGGGGCAACGACGACTGTGCTTGCATATCAAACCGTTGACTCTTGTTCCAGACAAAATAACGAGCGACACCGGGACTTGAACCCCGATCTCCACGAACAAAGGGTTTTATTTCTAGCGTGCTAACCACTCGGCTAAGACTCGGCCAAAACTTAAGCAAAAAATATTTATTGGTTTGAAGTGTGTGCAACAAGTATCTATAAAATTGGTTCAAATATTATGACTTGTAGTTTTCCCCTAAATTTTTGAATTTTGAAAAACTACCGTTTTACTGAATTAAATAAATAAACAATTTTTATATATTACTTTATATAATAATTGATATGTGCAAAATAACATCAAGCTACTTGGGACTTATGGGACCGGTAGCCCACATCATTTCTTTTTTCTAGATTTAGGCATGATTTGATAAACAATCAGATATTAAATAAAACAGCACATTTTCTCAACTGAAAGTAGGGAGCAACAATAAAATTCTAAGCAAATGAAAATTATTCTGTACGTGATGGGGGGGATGCCCCTTCTCCATCCCTCACTTTTTATGCTAAATTTTAAACTTTTGTCCTGATTCTTTAAGAACCTTTGTTAAAAGACAAGAACTGTTGAATTGGAACAAAAATTATTTTTAAACCACTAAAAAATTTAGCACAAAGAGCAAAAGTTAAGGAGGGGGGCATTTAGTAGTACACTTATAGAGGGAAATTGTTGATAACTATTAGTCAACCCAACAATGTTGAAGCAAAGCTGTTTTCAGCAGGTCAAACAACTAAAGCATTCATGCTTACGTTATTTCTTGTCATGCCAGGTCTTTTTGGAGATCTAGTTTAACTTGTTCAGAATTTCTATTTTAAAATAATGATCCAGAAACTACACGGTACCTTGGCATCGTCTACCTACAATTAGTTGATCGGTTCAATACCAAAAGTTTATTCTGAGGTAATTTAAAAGAAAGAGAACGTTCAAAAATAGACGTTTTCAGAGGCAACGCTGTAGCGTTGCCTATAGTAAAGGCCATACGGCTCCAATGTTCTATTATTTTTTTTTCCCAGAGGCACTTCATATGGAAGGGGTTGTCGTAGAAACTTCAAAAGGGGATCATTCGATTGGAAATCGAAAGTTCTAGTGCCCTTTTTAATAGTCGAAAATGATTGGAGGGTGACTAGCCCCCCCACGCCCACCATTCCCCAAAACGCATCCAATCAAAATTTTGAGATAGCCATTTTGTTCAGCATAGTTGATTTCTACATAAAAGAAAGAGAAAAAAAAGAAAAAGAAAAGAAAGAGCACGTTCAAAGCACCAGAACAAGTAGAAAGAAGATGACCGTCTTCATCAACTATTATTTGTTATGCAGGCATTTTCTTTTAGCACTATCATATCAGGGGCTCTCACTCTAGCATATCCACCATGAGAAATATTGTATGGTTTCGGTAGTCCAAAGAAATTTAGCCTTTTGCTGTCATGACAACGTACACATACAATTCCAATAAGACCTCCATTAATTCTTGTTTCATAGTTCAAATATCGATTTTTGTCAGCATTCAACGCAACAATGATTTTATTATGTGTACACACTTTCTTTGAATAATTCATATTCACATTTTTCTAAATACGATGCAGGTGATAATCCTTCCAATGTGTGAAAATTCTTGAATTAATACATACATTAAACTATGTAGTGTCGATACCCTGCCATAGAGTACCACTGGGACATCCGTATAGTTTCTATTAGCAAACATAAAGTATCATTGATACAGCCACATAAATATAAATAAGTAAATAACAATCTATTTCTAGCCTACAAAAGATGTTGATAAAGAATTTAATCTCTCTGCTACTAAGATTTTGTCTATGTTATCCTATGTAGCCGACAAATGAGGATGTTAAAGAAAGGAATTTTCAAATACATAGATACTACTAGCAGACTCATAACACCATTAACTGTTAACTGAGTATCAAAAATTAATAAAAAAAATGCTTTTGCAGTGAACAAATTCAACCACATAGATAATTCTTAGCATTAAAAGGATCTTACAACATTTCAAGGAATCGAGAGATGATTTAATCACTCTGGTACTTAGATTTTCATTAGATTATCATTTTGATATAAGTTATTTAAAAAAAAATAATGTAAAAATAAAGTTTGTCTTTTACCACTTCTAGTCTATTGACAGATAATACCTAAGAGCATTCCTACCTTTCAATGTCTAACTGAAAGGAAATAATAAAAGGTTGAGTATTTTAATATGTTTTTCCAAAATACCAAAAGAATAATTTACAAATAAAGTTTGTCTTTTACCATTTGTAGTCTATACACAGATAATTCCTAAGAACACCCTACCTTTCCATGTGTAACTGAAAGGAAATAATAAATGGTTAAATAATCTAATATTTTATTCGAAAATATAAAAAGAATAATTTAAAATAAAATTTGTCTTTTACCACTTCTAGTCTATACACAGATAATTCCAAAGAACATCCCTACCTTTCCATGTCTAACTGAAAGGAAATAATAAAGGTTTAAATATTCTAATATTTTTTCCATAATACAAAAAGAATAATTTAAAAATAAAGTTTGTCTTTTACCATTTGTAGTCTATACACAGATAATTCCTAAGAACACCCTACCATTCCATGTCTAACTGAAAGAAAATAATAAAGGGTTAAATATGCTAATATTTTTTTTCCAAAAATACGATAAGAATAATTTAAAAATAAAGTTTGTCTTTTACCACTTGTATTCTATAGGCAGATAATTCCTAAGAACACTCTACCTTTCCATGTTTAACTGAAAGGAAATAATAAATGGTTAAATATGCTAATATTTTATTTTAAAAATACAAAAAGAATAATTTAAAAAGAAAGTTTGTCTTTTACTACTTGCAGTCTATAGACAGATGATTCCTAAGAACTCCCTGCCTTTCCATGTCTAACTGAAAGGAAATAATAAAGGGTTAAATATGCTAATATTTATTTCCAAAATACAAGAAAGGAATAATTTGAAAATAAAGTTTATCTTTTACCCCTTGAAGTCTATAGACTGATAATTCCTAAGAACACCCTACCTTTCCATGTCTAACTGAAAGGAAATAATAAATGGTTAAATATGCTAATATTTTTTTCAAAATACAGTAAAAGAATAATTTAAAATGAAAGTTTGTCTTTTACCACTTGTAGTCAGTAGACAGATAATTCCTAAGAACACCCTACCTTTCTATGTCTAACTGAACGGAAATAATAAAGGGTTAAATATGCTAATATTTTTTTCAAAAATACAAAAAAGAATAATTTAAAAATAAAGTTTGTCTTTTACCGCTTGTAGTCTATAGACAGATAATTCCTAAGAATACCCTAACTTTCCATGTCTAACTGAAAGGAAATAATAAATGGTTAAATAAGCTAATATTTTTTTCCAAAATAGAAAAAGAATAATTTAAAAATAAAGTTTGTCTTTTACCACTTGTAGTCTGTAGACAGATAATTCCTAAGAACACCCTACCTTTCCATGTCTAACTGAAACGAAATAATAAAGGGTTAAATATGCTAATGTTTTTTTCAAAAATACAAAAAGAATAGTTTAAAAATAAAATTTGTCTTTTACCACTTGTAGTCTATAGACACATAATTCCTAACAACACACTACCTTTCCATATATAACTGAATGGAAATAATAAAGGATTAAATATGCTAAAAAATTTTCCAAAATACAAAACGAATAATTTCAAAGTAAAGTTTGTCTCTTACCACTTGTAGTCTATAGACAGATAATTCCTAAGAACACCCTACCTTTCCATGTGTAACTGAAAGGAAATAATAAAGAGTTAAATATGCTAATATTTTTTTTTCCAAAATACAAAAAGAATAATTTAAAAATAAAGTTTGTCTTGTACCACTTGTAGTATATAGACAGATAATTCCTAAGAACACCCTACCTTTCCATGTCTAACTGAATGGAAATAATAAAGGGTTAAATATTCTAAAAAAATTTCCAAATAACATCTTAACTTCGTAATGTACACGCACGAGTAACTAAGTCACGCATTGCTTGGGAATAAAGAACGATTGAACATTTCATGGACGTCTGCAACTGTATCTATCCGTTTTAAATTAGTCGGTCAAAAATGTGTTTTAAAATAGATGTTATTAAAGAGTTTAATTTTTTAAATGGTGGTACTTTTACTTTTAATATTGATTTTATTGTAGGATGTTAGCATGAGTAGCTGAAGTGGATAAGGTTAGTAATTTTTAAAGTTGTAATCAGGAAAAATTTAGGCCATGGGGAACTTTTAAAAAGATAACACTCTAAATTGTCATATTTCATAATATTAAGCAAGAAAGTGTCAGAACTCAATGTTCAATCCATTCGATTCTCTAAGTCCCGAAAGATTAGGTCTGATATAAAGTTCTGATAACTTTTTTCTTACACATTTATAACTCTTAATTGAGCCTCTATATCTGTCTATATATATATATACACAGCTATATATATGTCTATGTATTATAGCGACCACCACCTAGAAGTAAAGCTAAGTCAAGTCACGGGATCTTTTCTTGGCACCTACGACTTTATTACTTTCAACTCCAATGCTGAACAATATTTTATATCACACACATCCCATATTGTGTACTAGTCTATTATAGTGACCACAGCCGAGACGTAAAGCTAGGTTAACTCACGTGATCTTTTCTTGGCGTCTACGGTTCTATTACTTTCAACTTTTTAGCACACTCCAGTGCAAAACAATATTTTATATCACACATATCCCAATATTGTGCACTTGTCTATTATAGCGACCACAGCCAAGAAGTAGAGCTAGGTCAAATCACATGTCTCAATCTGTTTCACGTTAAATAATCCTCTAAAATGTCTTAAACTGTTTCGGCCAAATAATCCCCTAAAATGTCTCAAACTGTTTCACTCAAATAATCCCCTAAAATGTCAACTAATCTCTGACGATTCCTTTGTTCTGGCAACTGTGCACTGATACATTTAAATTCCCATGAAGCCTATTGACTTTTCTGTCAAGAATTCTTGCACAATCGAAGCTCTATAAGTTCAACGTAATTCATTGTCTGTATGAATTACACATCATCCTATTGCAAAAATCCGATGCTAATCAATTCTCAGAAATCTTGTCCGATGTAATACCCGGCAGTATTCAATGAGCCTATGGGTGTGACGTCACTTAGCTTAGTATCTTCTGTGGCTTTCCTTAGAAATAGGCGTGTGATCTTGAATACATTATGTTATCCCTATAATCAATAAGCACTCCTTACTGATATCCAATCAAAATTTGGAGATAGCAATTTTGTTCATTGTAGTTGAAGAGCCCGGAATTTGAGTCTTTGAGACAGACACACCCGCCCCCACAGGTCTCACGGCAAGTGTTGTGAATTATACCCCGGGGGTATATCATTTTTTTTATAGAAAAGGTGGCTGTATATACTTTGGAGGGGACTCATTTGATTGGTAATCCGAATTTCTAGGGCCCTTTTTAGGCTACAGATGGTTACAGAATTATTGAAGTTACAAAAGTTTTGTACGTAATTTATTTTTGAATTAAATATTTGTTGACCTGATTAGTTTTATTTTACCTGTTTATTCTCTTCTATTATTTTTATTAGAGCTGCCTTTCTTTTTACACGTCAAATTTATAAAACAAACTATTGTTTTCCAAATCGAAATTCTGATTTCACAAAGATCTCGCGTAAGATGGATATTTTTGAAAACCCCTCCGCAGTGGATCTCAGTAATGTACCAAGTGATTTGCAAATCAAGGTCATGGATTGGCAAAGTGATACCACACTTAAAATACACTGTTCTCGTTTATCGGACATATATATAGACGCAATGTTTCACGTCTCTACTACAAAAATACAAGCTAATGTAAAAAAAAAAAAAACAAACTTGCAAGTAAAATGTAACCACGAAAATCTCATTGATTGTATTAACTACAATAAATTTAGTAAAAAATTACATTAAGCGTCTTATTTTTAAACCTAAAATATTTGTATATAAATTGTAGATGCACTCTACTTATTATAGTATACCTACAATACTAGACTACAGCGTAATGACATGTGACCTAAGTGCGACCCACGTAATATCAGAACGTAAACTCTTAGCCCTTTTACAGCAAAATATTGCCGACCCATGTTCTATATCAATTAGACAGGATATTGTCTAAAACACTTTACTTTAGCTAAATGCCACATGATGTAAACTGTTTCACAAAGTGGACGACCTTTCGATCAAATATTATGTTAATGTTTAATTGCAAACAGTAATAGAATGTTGGATAGTAAATTTAGTTATTTCTTTATTAGTTTTTACTTGTTGGAACAGTCAATGACTCCTGAAAAAGGACACGGCTAACAATGACAAAAAATTCTTGTATGTAACTGATAAATTCAATCTGTAGTTTCCTCCATGAATCAAATCAAATCAATAAACCTGAAAGGGACTTTTTCTATAGAAATTACTGTTACTTCGGGTACAAGGCGACTCTGACACATCTGTGTAGTATGTTAAACTTTCGGAAAATTACTTCAGGTCTTTGACCCAAATTAAATAAAAAAAACTTTCTCTGATGGGAGTAAAGAGCAAATATGAAACTTAAGGTAAAGATAAAGAATAGGTCAATAGACTTTCCAGTTTCTACCGGCAGTGCTGATCTCCGTTCCATGGCCCTTCAGCCAGGAAGTGTACTGGGGGGCTGAGGCTCAGCCATAATGTGGTTTTTCACATCCCTCTTGTTTTACCTTCACCAGATATCTCCAGGTACCCATTTAGAGCTAGGGTAACGATGACTGAGCTTGCAGATCAAACCGTTGACTCTTGTTTCAGACAATATAACGAGCGACAACTAGTCTTGAACCCCGATCTCCACGGACAAAGGGTCTTATGTCTAGCGTGCTAAAACTTAAGCGAAAAGTATTTATTGGTTTGAAGTGTGTGCAACAAGTATATATGAAATTGGTTCAGATATTATGACTCGTAGTTTTCCCCTAAATTTTAGAATTTTGGAAAACTAGCATTTTACTTAATTAATTAAAAAAAAATAGATTTTATATATTATTTTATATAATTACTGATATATGCAAAATAACATCAAGAAACTTGGGGCATAGGGGAACGGAAGCCCACATCATTTCTTTTTTTCTAGATTTAGGCATGATTTGAGAAACAATCAGATATTACATAAAACAGCACATTTTCTCAATTGAAAGTAGGGAGGAACAATAAAACTCCAAAAAAATAAAAATTATTCCGTATGTGAGGGGGTCTGCCCCCTCCTCCCTCAGTCTTTGGGCTAAGGTTTCAAATTTTGTCCTGATTCTTTAAGAACCTTTGTTAAAAGACAAGAGCTGTTGAATTGGAAAGTAAATTATTTTTAAACCACTAAAAATTTAGCATAAAGAGCAGAACTTAAGGAGGGGGGAATTTAGAAGTGCACTTATTGCGGAACATTGTCGATAACTATTAGTCAACCCAATAATCTTCAAGCAGATCAAACAGCAGGTCAAACAACTTTTCAGCAGGTCAAACAACTAAAGCATTCATGCTTAAGTTATTTCTTGTCATGCCGATTCTTTTTGGAAATCCAGTTTAACTTGTTCAGAATTTCTATTTTAAAATAATGATCCAGAAACTGCACGGTACCTTTGTATCGTCTATCTACATTTAGTTGATTGGTTCCATACCAAAAGTTGTATTCTGAGGTAATTGAGGGGTTAACAACTGGGTATTTTGAGGGACACCTGGAGGCATGAGGCACGGAGGAACGCCGGAGGAATATTCCAAAGGGCGCAACATGTAAATATATACAGCTTGCCTATTATTCGGTGTCTGTCGAATATTTCAGCACCTTCAAAAGCGATCTTTTAAAACTTGGAAAAAATCCTTTACGGGTTTATTTGGCAAGGAAAAGAACTCCCAAGACGGAAAACAACTGATATGTACCTAAAGAAGAAGAACGGAGGACTGCAAGTTGTTGATTTCCATGCAAAAACTTGGTAACCCTACGATGGCACTGATGGTGTCACTTTTTCCTATTACACATGCAGCGTTGTCACCGGCTCAAAAATAAAATTCCGATTTTTCTTTAAAAAAAAATCCCAAAATTTCAAAAAAAAAATCCCGGAACACGGTTTTTGAGTTATACAACATAGGGCTGCGCGGTGATGACGTAAAAAGCAAGGTGCGAAATTCAAAGTACTGTGAAACGTGGTTTCTAGTTGTAACCAACAACTGATTGTCAATATTCCTAGTATTATTTCGACGTGAAAACCGGTGAAAATGTTCTGGTGGATTAGCAGGATTTACGACAAATATTTTAGGCCAAAACAATTCGCCAAAGTTCCGAAAAAACGTGTCTACGCATCCACGTTTCATCGTTATTTGAATTTCCCACCCAAGAATTGACGTCACGCTTCGCAACCCTATTCAATACGACTTGGCCAGTGGTAAAAGTTGCCTTTTATCACGTCTTCACACGTCCCTTTCTGTAGAATTCTTTGATTCAATAATTTAATTTAGACCCAAGCACCTATAACAAATAAGCACAATAAGCACATAATAAGCACAAGCAGGCAATATAAGCAAAAGCATACACAAGTAATACATAAGCAAGCATAAGCAAATATAATAGATAATGCTACATCTCCCTTCTTCACACTTAACAAGGTCTATATATCAAGCCGTGTTATTGGCCTAATCACTCTGCCACTGCGGGTCCGGGGCAAGTTCACTGATACAGAAGGGAGTGGTGTAACTTCCATATGGCATGGGGAGGCAGGTCTGGTGTTTGGTGATGAGTTTTGCGACAGTGGCGCCTTTTCTTTGTGTGACTCCTGATCAATTTTGCGGGCTTCTTCTGTTGGATAAGAATCAATGTGCGGATTTGCTGCGTGGAAGGTGTCCAGATAGGCTGTGTCATTGTTTTTGTTTCAAGTTGTTGGGGTGCCCGGTGATGTGGGGGTAGGGAAATGGCGTCGAGAGATATGGGTTCTGTTTCTTCGCAGCCTAGATCCATCAGCGGTTTCAACAACGTAGGATCTAGGATTTTCATGTCGCGAAATGATTTTGGCTTTTGTCCAAGAGCTATTTGCCATTTTCTGGATAAATACTTTTTCACCTGTCTGAAGTTCCGGGAGTTGCTTTGCTGATTTGTCATAGTAAGATTTCTGCCTATTCTGTTCAACCAACCTGTGCTGCATGAAATCTTTTGTTGGAACAATTCTGGGTTTTAGCTGTTGGTATGTTGATGGCAGGATTGACCGGAGCTGGCGACTCATTAGAAGCTGGGCTGGAGAAGCATAACTGTCAACTGGGCTGTTCCTATATTCCAAAAGAGCAATATGGGGGTCGGTTCCAGCTTCTTTTGCTTTAGTGAGTATTTTCTTGCAGATTTGAACCGACTTTTCTACAAGCCCATTGGATCTTGGGTATATGGGGCTAGATGTTTTCAAGCTGATTCCCCAGGACTGAGCAAAATCTTTGAATTCCTGGGAGAACAGTTGTGGACCATTGTCAGAGGATATGAGCTGGGGAATCCCAAAACGTGAAAAAATGGTTTTCATTTTTTCTATAATGGTGGACGAAGTTTGGCTTGGCAATTTTTCAACTTCAAAAAACCTGCTATAATAATCACTGATTATGAGGTAGCATGCTCTGTTCCACTCGAATAGGTCAATACCGAGGTGTTGCCATGGGATTGATGGTATCTGGCTGCTTCTTAGCGGTTCCTTCTGGTTGTTGGCAGCAAACTTCGAACATATTTCACAATTCTGGACAAACCTCTCTATATCAGCATTCATCTTTGGCCAGTATACGATCATTCTTGCGCGCATTTTAGTTTTGTCTATTCCCAGGTGAGCATGGTGGAGTTGGTGTAGAATGTTAGTTCTCAGCGTGTGAGGTATGATGATCCGCTGGCCTTTCAATAGCAGACCGTCGTGGACACTCAGTTCGTGCTGGATATTCCAGAAGGCCAAAACTTCCTTTGGGCAAGACTGACGTTTTGACGGCCAACCATCATGTACAAGGGATGTGAGTGTTGCTAGTTGGGCATCTTGGCGTGTCTCATGCCGGATTTCCTCAAGTTTAGAGTCGCTCACTGGTAAGGATTTCATCACTGTATGGACATAAACTTCAATGTCGTTCTGTAATTGAGTGTCCATGTCAGGTAAGTGAAGACGTGACAGTGCATCAGGTATTGGTATTTCTGCTCCAGGGCTGTATCGGACTTCTAAGTCATAGGGCTGAATCTGTATCATCATTCGCTGAAGCCGGGCGGGTGCATCATGGAGTGGGCGCGACAGGATAGTCTCTAGTGGGCGATGGTCAGTTGTAACAAAGACTTTGCGACCATAGATGTAGTGGTGGAAGTGTTTGCATCCAAAAACGATGGCATACAGCTCTTTCTCCATCTGTGAATAGTTCTGCTCTGTCTTGCTTAGCGCCCGGGAAGCAAAACCAAAGATTTTACCTTTCAAGGATAGTTCAGCTCCCAGCCCATGTTTTGATGCATCTACCTTAAGGTCCAGTGTTTTGCAATCATGTTCAAAAAAAGATAAGCTGTCTGATATGGACCTTTTTATTTCTTCCATCGATGATTTGTGGACAGCTTCCCACTTGAATTCTGTGGCTTTTGTCAGGTCTCTCAATGGCTTGTTCTTTGAAGATAGATCAGGTATGTATTTCGATAGAAAATTCAACATTCCGAGTAACGTCTGAAGCTCCTCTTTTGACTTGGGATTCGGAATATCCCTTATCGCTTTTATTTTTTCAGGATCAGGCTTTATTCCTTCTTTGCTGATGATATGTCCAAAGTATTTGACCTGATCTTTTGCAAATTCACATTTGTCTTTGTTGAATCGAATTCCTGTTTCTTTAGCTCTGTTGAGAACTGCAGTAAGCCTTTCGTCATGCTCTCTACGGGATTTTCCGTATACTAAGATGTCATCCACAAGTATTCTGATGCCTTTAAGACCTTCAAATGCTTCTTCCATTTTCCTCTGGAATTCATCTTGCGCCGACACAAGGCCAAAAGGATATCTCTTCCACCTGTAACGTCCAAATATTGTGCTGAAGGTTGTTAGGTATGAAGATCGGGTAGAGAGTGGTAGTATCCAATAGCCTGAGCGAGCATCTAACTTGCTGAACATAACTGCTCCATCTATCTCGGCAACAGCATCCTCAAAGGTTGGGATAGGGTAGTGTGGGCGTTTTATGGCCTTATTAAGGTCCACGGGGTCAATACATAATCTGACAGTTCCATCCTTTTTCTCAACCATTACCATGGCATTTACCCAATCTGTTGGTTCACTAACCTTTTCAATGATGTCAAGGGATTCCAACCTATCTAGTTCATTTTTTAGCTTCTCTTTCATGGCTAGTGGTACTTTTCTAGCTGGGTGTACAGTTGGGGTTGCATTGTCCTTTAGATGTATCTCACATTCTGTTTCAACTTTCCCTATGCCCTTAAACACGTTAACATTTTCAGATTCTGGGGACTGTTCAATGTTCAGAACAAGTTTGATCAGGTTCAGGTCTTTGCTTGTTTTGAGGCCAATTATGGGTGTGGTATTTGATTTGACTATGTAGAATACATGTGATTGTATAGGTCCATTTTTGTAGCTGCATGACAGGCTGCATACCCCAAGGTAGGGTATGGATGACCCACAGTAGCTGGTGAGTCGTTGAGTGGCTTTGGATAGCTTTGGCTTTTCTGACAGTTTACTTAAGTATTGCGATGGGAGTATGTTGACCTGAGCACCAGTGTCAACCTTAAATTTGATCTTCAGCTCTCTACTGACAGATATTTCTGCAAAGACTTCATCGCTGCTCGAGTCTTTTCCAATTGTATGTAGAAATACCTCGGTTTCTTCCTGATTTTGCAATTCACTAGTGAAACTAGGGCTCTCTGGGGCACCATTGCCAACAGCATTCACTGCCTTGCTTCTGCAGACTTTGGCAAAGTGGTTACTCTTTTTGCACTTTGAGCAGGTTTTTCCTTTAGCAGGGCATATGTGTTGGGGAGAGTATGTGCCACCACAGAAGTAGCACTCTGTTTTCTTATGAGGCGGATAGTATTTGCTTTTTGAAATGGCATCCACTTCTTGCTTGATTTCTTTGTGTTCAAATGTTTTGAGTTGTGCTTGGGTCGATTCATGTGCACGACAAATTGTGACAGCTTGGGTAAGTGTGAGAGTGTCACCAATTCCCAAGAGTTTCTCACGCAGTCTAGGATTTGTCACTCCACATACTATTTTGTCTCTCACCATCTCACTTTCATTAGTATATCCAGCTGGTTTGACTAGAATTTTTAGTTCTGTTATGTATTTCTCAACATTTTCAGTGTCTCTTTGGTCTCGCTTTTGGAAGATGTAGCGTGAGAACACTTGGTTTTTCTTAGGGGCTGCATACTCTCTGAACTTTTTCAAATACACCTGGAATTTGTCTTTATCTGCTTCTGTGAGCTCAAATGTGCTGAATATCTCTCGCCCTTGATTACCAACCCATATGAGAAGGTAGGCACATAGCACTTTCTCTGACTTTTCAGCAAGGGGACCTTCGCGCATCAGTGTTGCATGACTCTCAAACTTGGTCCATTCAGAAGCAAGATCATCGGTGTTCCAGTTGATTGATGGTTGACTTATATCCATGACTTCTGACACCATGTAGAATTCTTTGATTCAATAATTTAATTTAGACCCAAGCACCTATAACAAATAAGCACAATAAGCACATAATAAGCACAAGCAGGCAATATAAGCAAAAGCATACACAAGTAATACATAAGCAAGCATAAGCAAATATAATAGATAATGCTACACTTTCCCTTTTATCATACCTGCTTTTCTAATTTAGAGGCTGTGCCAAGACGCACCCTTGGATCTCGGATTCTTAATTGTACTAAAAAAAAAAGGAATCTGCTGCTTTGACACGAAAGAATCCGGAAGAAACACAGATCCCTTTTTCCCGAATGTACTTAGAATCCAACTTTCTTGGTATTAAACCCAGGCCTTTGGGTATTTGAAGAGAAAACTGTAAAGCTACGGTCAGAAAAACTGTTACTACCGAGCTATTAGTAAAAAGCGCAAAGTAAAGCAACCAACTAAAAAAAATAACTAGTTTCTCAGATATTTATTGGTACGTTTCAGTAATCATCTCGATAATCACAGCTCAAATGACAACCCTAAGAAACTGGACAAATGAGCTTCAGTAAATCAAACTAAGCTCGGTTAGCACAAGTATAAACACTAAGTCTTCTACTACTAAGTCTTCTACTGAGCTGTAAATTTTAAAGTTGTAAGAGTAAGCCTTTTGGAAGACCACCTTTAAAATTTGAATTCGTATTAGTGAAAATTGAAGGATATGAATTTTAAGAAAATGAAGTAAAAATGCCACCGGAAAAGCGTTTCCTAGAGGGGAAGGACACCCTGGAACGGGAGGAGCGATAGATATTTGGCAAGAAAAAAGTTAAATGGTAGTGTGCCTTCATGTCCGCTAATACATTGACTGGTATATAATTTTTTTTTTTTTTGAAGTTTAGGTGATATGATAATGTATAAAGTTGCAAGATTTATATCTTTTCGTATTAAAATATTACCGAGTGGAGAGGAGGAGGGGAGGAAAAAAAATAACAACTACCTCTGAAAAATGTTAAACAAAATTGGTTCTGTTGACACACAGAACATGGCGATGGTGGTGGTTATGGTCTTGAGGTCAGTTTTGGGTTTAGGTGCCATTTTTAACATGATGATTGCGATGCTGACGAGACATCAAAAAAGTGGAACCCTTTCTTCTGGATAAATGAATTCAGCTTTGTGAAGACGTCTGTGTCAAAGCCAAAGAAAATGTTGGTGCCGATTTCCATAGAAACGGGTTCTGCTGAATGCATGATATACAGGCTGTAGTCACAGTAACCCTGGTCTACCAATGCGGCAGTTAATGTGAGATCAGCATTCAGCCGGAACCACTGGCACAGAATTCCTATGTCGTCAGGGAACGGCATCGCCATATTCTGCGTGTCAACAGAGTGGCATCTTCGCCCAGACAAGTAGCCAAACTGTATGACCCGCCCAACTAATACTCTGTTTCCCCTGCCAACCGGTCTGTAAACGCACCATTCACCAATACGCAATTCCGATTTCACACTGACCTCTGCATTGTTTTGTGGCGACTCACGTAGTCTTACTCGTCGGCCCTGGGCCATCACCCGTTTTAATTGGTCACTACTCAGCTTCTCAGAGCTTTCCCTCTGAAGCCACAACAGCGTAGATTTTTTTTATTTGGGTTATGGAGCCGTCAGAAGTCTTGATAAGACAAAACCTAGAATTCTTCATGTTCGTCACAGGCTCACTAACCCAATTTTTCTCAACTTGGTGTTTCACACAGTGAGCAATCACTGGCAAATCTTCAAAGATGCCGTCACTTTCCGAGCCTGATTCAGTGTCAGTCGCGGAAGCCTTTTTCTGCTTATCGGACAGAGTATTTTACTCTGAGCCATCGTCTGAGTCACTGTCGTGAAGTAGAGAAATACGAACATTCGGTACTTTGTGACCGAAAGCAGAAAGTACGTCGTCGGGTATCAAGGCTTTCATTATTCGCTGGCTTTCAATACAAGCTCGCCGTATTAAAGGCCGTATTTGAAGGGCTGTGGGAGCATCACCATGAATGTGATGAAAAGTGAAAGACGCGCACGAAAGAATGTAGAGAGACTGCAAATCAAGTAATAGGCTAGTTGGTTAGTTGTAGAACAATTTGTTTCCTTTATGAGCCTTCTTGCCTTATCATATAACTTAGAAAGTGGTTTCAAAAAAGAAGGGAAAGTTGACATCCATATTGTAGAGCAATAAGAGACGTAGGACTGAACTAAGCAATGGAACAGAGATTTTAAAACTGATCCAGGAAAAATGTGTTTTAGCTTCCTCAAAATTCAAAGACTCCTTGAGATCTTCATATTAATTAGTCCAATATGATGTTTGAATGAAAGATTTTCATCGAGAAGAACACCGAGAAATCGGACACATCGTTCCTTATGTCTACTGAGAGAGCCCCTTGAAAGCTGGATATTAGATAACTCAGGGCACGCCAGAGAAATACGGGAAAAAATTAAAAAACTTGACTTAGCAACATTTAGGGCAACATTTAGGGCCAAAGAACGACTCTCTCAAAAAGGTCAACTAATTTGGGAAGCATCTCAGACTCAGTTCCTACTACAGTACCAATGGTACTGTCATCAGCGAAAGCAACGAGAGTGTCCACATCCTGCGAACACGATGGATTTTTTTTTAGCACCGAAAGATTCAGGATGACATAGGCGACAGCAAAAAGTAGGTTTTTGATTCATAACCGCAACTATAAGGTCATTAACATAAATCAAAACAGAAACGGTCCAAGAACAGAACCTTGAGAAACACCAAACTCAACTTCAGACGAAAAGTGGGAAAGGGAATCTACGGAGATAGTTCTACCTGACAAATAGGAATCAAACCAAGTATGAGCCTGTCCTCTTACACCATTGTGTGATAGCTTATACAGCAGAATCTCATGAGTTAAAGAGTCAAAAGCCTTACGGACACCTAGGAATATAGCTGCAGGAATCAAACCAGAGTCAAGCGCAGTGTGGAGAAAATTTAAAAGAGTTACACACACATGCTCCGTAGAATGTTTAGCTCGGAAGCCAAACTGAAAACCATGAAAAAATCTTTTAGCCTCTAGAAAAGCAAGTAGACGGGAAAGCATGGTCTTTTCAAAAATTTTGCTAAAACAGACAGAAAAGATATAGGACGATAATTGGCTGGGTCACTTCTTGGTCCGCCTTTATATAAAACAATTACTCTAGCTCGCTTAAGAGAACTGGGGAAAATCCCATTTTCAAAAGAAAGATTTGTAAGCCTTGTCAATGGAGAAATAATTGAAGGAAGAATGAACTTAACTACCATAGTTGGAATACAGTCAGGGCCAGACGACGAAGAACCCTTCAAGCTATTTACAATCGTGGCTACTTCAACATCAGAAGCCGGATATAACACCATCGATTTGAGACAAGGAGGACCAAGATAAGGTTTGTAATCTGGTTGTGACTGTGAAGACCTGACTGAAGAAGCAGTGGTTTTCCCAATATTGGCAAAATATGATGTAAATGCTTCTTGAACAGAATGAATACCCTCAACAACCACACAACGAACTAAAAGACTTGGAGGAATAGAAGGAGCCGGAGAAGAACGTTTGAGGATGGAATTTATCACTTGCCAAGTTTTTCAAATATCTTTCCCACAATCCGAGAATTTTCTAGAATAATAAAGGAATTTAGGCTTCCGGCATAAAGAATTGAAAATATTCCTGTAGAGTTTGAATTGCTGAAGACGTGCAGCATTCAAAGATGGCTTTGCTGACTTAAGAGCTTTCCAGAGATTATTTTTTCTTCTCCGACTCTTTAGAAGACCAGGGGTCATCCATGGGTTAAGAGGAATAGATCTTTTTGACCTTGAAGTAGAGGAGGACAGAGCACATACGTCAAAAATAGACTCCTTCACTGACTTATAAAAGTAGTCAAACTTGGCACAAAAATCATAATCGTCACCAAAAATATTCCATGTCTTCTCAGCTAAATGGGATCTAAGGCGGATCAATTCATTCAAACCAAACCTAAAAGAAGCTGAAGCAGATGCTGGAGTGTCCCTATTCAATGTTTTTTCAAGGATAAAACTGGAAAATACAGGAAAATGGTCTGAAATATCACTCACTACAACAGAACTCCGAACCAAATTAAGAGACGAAAAAATGTTATCAATTAAAGACGCTGACGAATCAGTTACACGTGTTGGAATACAGGTTGTTGGTAGAACCCCAGCAGTGAGCGTATCTGAGAGAAAATCCATCGTAATGAGGAAGCCATGTCAATTAGATTTAAGTTAAAGTCTCCCATTATTACAAGTTCACATGGACGTCTGCCTATTTAATCCAAGACCTCATCAAGGACCTGAAGAAAAGAAAGGACGGATCCACTGGGAGATCTATAAATTTTGCATATATCTATTATTATATAAAGTAATATATAAAAATTGTTTATTTATTTAATTCAGTAAAACGCTAGTTTTTCAAAATTCAAAAATTTAGGGGAAAACTACAAGTCATAATATTTGAACCAATTTTATAGATACTTGTTGCACACACTTCAAACCAATAAATATTTTTTACTTAAGTTTTGGCCGAGTCTTAGCCGAGTGGTTAGCACGCTAGACATAAAACCCTTTGTTCGTGGATATCGGGGTTCAAGTCCCGGTGTCGCTCGTTATTTTGTCTGAAACAAGAGTCAACGGTTTGATATGCAAGCACAGTCGTCGTTGCCCCAACTCTAAATGGATACCTGGAGAAATCTGGTGAAGGTAAAATAAGAGGGATGTGAAAAAAAACATTATGGCTGAGCCCCAGCCCCTAGCGCACTTCCTGGCTGAAGGGCCATGGAACAGAGATCAGCACCCCCCGGTAGAAAATGCAAAGTCCATTGACCTATTCTTTACCTTTGCCTTAAATTTCATCTTTGCTCTTTACTCCCATCAGAGAAAGTTTTTTAATTAATTTGGGTCAAAGACCTGAAGTAGTTTTGCGAAAATTTAACATGCTAAACAGATGTTTCAGAGTCGGTTTGTACCCGAAGTAACAGTAATTTCTATAGAAAAAGTCCCTTTCAAGTTTATTGATTTGATTTGATTTATGGAGGAAACCACAGACTGAATTAATCAGTTAAATACAAGAATTTTTTGCCATTGTTAGCTGTGTCCTTTTTCAGAAGTCATTGACTGTTCCAACAAGTAAATACGAATAAAGAAATAACTAAATTTACTATCCAACATTCTTTTACTGTTTACAATTAAACATTAACATAATTTAGATCGAAAGGTCCTCCACTTTATGAAACAGTTTACATCATATGGCATGTGGCTAGTATTTTAGACCATATCTGGTCTAATTCATAGAGACCATGGATCGGCAACATTTTGTTGTAAAAGAGCTAAAAGTTTACGTGGGGATATTACGCGGGCCGTACTTCGGTCACATGTTATTACACTGTAGTCCAGTATTGTAGGTATACTATAATAAGTAGAGTACATCTACAATATTTATATACAAATATTTTAGGTTTAAAAATAAGACGCTTAATGTTTTTTTTAACTACATTAATTGTAGTTAGTACAATCAATGACATTTTTGTTGTTGCATTTGAATTGCAAGTTTTTTTTAACATAAGCTTGTATTTTTGTAGTAGAGACGTGAAATATTGCATCTCAATATATGTCCGATAACCGAGAACAGTGTGTTTTAAGTGTGGTATCACTTTGCCAATCTATCACCTTGATTTACAAATCACTTGATACATTACTGATATCCACTGCGAAGGGGTTTTCGAAAATATCCATCTTACGTGAGATCATTGTGAAATCAGGATCCTGGTATTCAAACTCAGTTTGAGGCATTAACACACTTCTCATTTTAGTATTTTGCCAAACAAAATTTGTATCAGCTTCTTCTAGTACATTCTTGCAATTTCGAAAATGATCGATGTGAATATATCCTTGAGGTAATGAATATATTTAAAAAATAGATCTTTACCGATCCAACTGGATGGTGAGACTCCACCAGCCGAGTTTTCTGGAGCACCAGTTAGCATGTGAGGCTGAAAATTTTTCGTTGGAAATATAAATTAAGGGGGTAAATATTGACTGCTTTCAGAAACAGTCCCTACCATGGTCACAAGAACAGCTCTCTCTGATGATTTTCCCTTACACAATATCATCTGAACCCTCTCACTAAACACTTTGGGAGGAACATGAACTGTGGTCACAGAATTTTTGTCGCAGTTGTATATGTCACTTCCATTGAAATGAAGCTTTCCTAGAACTGATTTCGGGTTTGAGAAAAACCGTTCAATGTTGACTCTGTTAAAGCTTGTTGCATGACCCATGTTTGTGGGTTCAGGCTTGCGTAGTAACAGTTGTACATTTTAAGCTCAAAAACCTACCAGCCTGTCTATCCCTGTCTTTTTGGCATTGTTCCAGTTTTGAGGAATTGTCTTGTTGTTTGCTAAAGCAAAGTAGTTGATGCAGTCAAATTCATATGCACTGGCAATTGTAGTTACAATTATTTGGGGCCGCAGTCGCAATCAGTCCCATTCACAAATATTTGCAGTTGCAAGTTGTCACAAATTCAAACAGTTAAAAGCAATCACAGTTTGAAAAAGTCACAATAACAGCAGTACTAATTGCATAAGTAGTAGTTGTAGCAGCTCTTAAAGGTTCAATTTATTGCTTTCAGCTATTTTTTCAGATATAGTTCATATGCCCTTTTAACAACCTGCATGCATAGGGTACATATTGATTTTGTTTAATACACTTGGCGATATCCCTTGATAGTTTCGCCTTAATGTCCTTAGCGATCCCATATATATTGCAGATAGACTATTTCAACATCTATATTCAGATACAAATCCCCCTCAAGAGGTCCCTAAGTGCCAACTTAATAGTTTTATCCGTTCCAAAGATGCCCTAATATGCCCTTATGGAAAACTTGGACGTATATACAGTCTTTTGATTTAGTTAAACATCCTCAGTAATATGCTCTGTAAGTTCCAACGTAACCCCCTTTTTTCCTGGGATATTGCACTTACACCCTTTTGATAATCCAGATATGTATTGTACCTTTTGATTTAGTTTTACTCCCCCCCCCCCCTCTAGTCTCCCCGAAAAGCGAAACTTAATACCTATTCTGTTCCTGACATATTGTATTTATGTTCTTTTGACAACCTGGATGTAGTTAAACCCTTTTGAAATAAATTACCTTCGATTTTGTAGATGGGTTTCATCTGGTACATGCTGCTAAATATCCCAATGTGTACCATATTTTCCCGTCCCACTATATACCAGATGACACCCATCTGCAAAATCAAGCGTTGCTTTTTTCTTCTGAATGTTTCGCCACAAGATGACCACCTAACATGACCAGATAATTTGGCTTTCATTTGGTACCCCAAACGCTAAATTTTACTAAACTAAAAAAGAATAAAAAAAGAAAATCCAAAGACAAAGTATTTTTTGGGGTGTATTTCCCAAACTTTGAGAAAGTTTTGCTAAGAAATTGTAACATACCAAAACAATTGGTCGGGACTGGATAGTTGAAATTCAAACTAACTATGCTAGATGAGGTTTACGGATTTTTCGAGAATGCTATATGGCAGAATGCTAGATGACACCCCTTTCACTTCGTTGTGTATTGTTATGGTGAGTAATGTGGTCCGTCAGGTGTGTTGTGGCGAGGGGCTTGCGGGCGGCACCAATACGCCTCGCGGGCTGCATGCAATCCGCGGGCCCGGGGTTGCCGACCCATGGTATAGACCATCTGGGTCTATACCAACTTTTCTTTCGTTATATCTAATCGAATCAAAATATTGCGAAGCACGATCTCTTCGGCTAGTGGATAAACATTATATTTGTGTCTTAAA
>JAQQPU010013823.1:0-23666 GCA_029168905.1 Artemia sp. Kazakhstan ARC1039 | reverse complement strand
CATGAAGTAAACTCTAAGCCTTGAGAAAATCGAAAATTTAGGCTTAAAAACGAAAAACAAAACAAAAAACGCTAAAAAACACTAATTTTGCACCCCGCTAGGTTTCTCAACTTTTGATATGTTGTACAGTTTTTTTTTCTCTACAAGATGATGTAAAAATACTTTCTGTTGCATATTTGTTTGCGGTCAAACCTTATATTGACTGTACTATTGGGTTTTTGGGCACTGTGTCAACTGATAATTTCTGAAAAGACGCAAAATTGAGCTGACGTAAAATCGAGCATTCAAAGAGAAAGTAAAAAATACGTGGGAACCAGCTTTTAACCCCCCCCCCACCAAAAATACTCCCTGTGTCTGGCTGATCTCCAATCGCTTTCCACTTATACTAAATGAAAATAACTCTCATTTTCTGATCGAATAAGCACCCTCCAAAGTTTCTGTGACACTGAGGTGGAGATGGGGATAAGGAAGGGGCGGTTTTTCTCCAATACGATTAATCTCAGATTACGGCTCGCATCATTACGGCTGAAAAATCACAATAACAAAAACAGGAGTCATGGCTGCAGCGGCAGCTGCAACCTAGTAAAGGGCAAACCACAGCCCATGGTAACCGAAAGTTAAAAAACGCGTTTTAAAAAAAACTACCAAGTGAAAGAAAATTGCTATATAACACTGATTCAGGGCCGAATGAGGACACTCCAAAGTTTCTTTGACCTTGAGGTGGGGATGGGGATGAAGAAGGGGTAGTTTTCCTCCTATATGATTAATCGCAAATTATGGCTTGCAGCATTACGGCTGAAAAATCGGAAAACAGGAGTAATGGTTGTAGCGGTAGCTGCAACCTAGTAAAGAGCAAACCACAGCCCCTAGTAACTGAAAGTTAAAAAACGCGTTTTGAAAAAAAAGTGAAAGAAAATTGTTATGTAACACTGATTCAGGAATGGTAACTACTATTTCGGTTTGTCTTAAAAGTAAAAGTTTATTGCAAAAAAAAAAAAAAAAAAAATCTATGGTGATTTTACAAAAAAGCTTGAAACCCCTAGAGAAAGGTGTCAGATCAAAATGAAAACTGTACCATTGGAATCAGCATGGTTGAAAACCTTAAATAGGGCCATAACAGTCCTCCTCCTGGCTAAACAAGGAACATGAATTTTTTGCATGGGAAGCAGTGATATGTCTCCCGTTTTTTCTTTCTTGTTCTAACAGGGCTAGGGGTCAGGGGCGGATCCAGGGTTTTTTTGGGGGGGGGGGGGGGAAAATAGGGTTGAGCCGAAAAAAATTGGGGGGGGGGCAAAATAGATTGATCCGATAAACTTGCGTTAGGAGCAAGTTTATTTAACGCAAACTTGAGTTAACCAAATAAATTACACTACTTTAGACTAAGCTAGGGGGGCGCGCGCCCCCCGGCCCCTGGATCCGCCACTGTAGAAGGTGACTGGAACATCATAGAGAGGTGTGTAATAGCTCATTCGAACGGAAGTTAAATTTGCTAGTGCCATTTTTAGGTGACCAGAAAGATTGGAGGACAACTAGCCCCCCTCCCTGAAGGCCTCCTCCCCACAAATTCATCCAATCATAATTTTGAGATAGCCATTTTGTTCAACATAGTACAAAGGTCAAAGTCTTTTGTTTTGGTGATGATATGACCCTCCATAGTTCCTGGAAAAGGGCTGCACACTGGGGAAAGGGCTGCGCTAATTTTCTGTACTATTAAAAACATAGGGTAATATCTCATGTTCTTTTATTTGCTTTAGTTTTATTGATGTATGTTAGATAGGCTGTAAAGTAATAATTTTGTTCGTTGTAAGTTTCAACTTCGGCAAAACTTATTTTATTTAATTATTTCTGTAATGGGCTATTACTTCAGGCTTGTGTTTGCCTAGTGGACACGCCACCACTGATATTAAGGTGGCATATGGCACCAAAAAGGGGCCTTGTTCTCATTCTTTGACCTTAAAGATGGAATTTTAAGACTAGGGCGATAAGAAAATTGCCCTGGTTAAATAAGAAAGTCACAAAGAGCTGTAGCAATGAAGAAAATATTGAATTCTAAGCTAAATCTAAGGAGTATTGTTTTTCAATGAATAAAATACCGTATATGGCATATTAAGCCAAATCAAGGCCATTGTCCGCTTTTTGTAAGAAAAGAATTTTGAATTTCTTAGAAAAACTTTATTTTGGAAACAAATTGAATTCAAGTCTTTTAAACGAAGTAAGATGTTTATTTTATGAATCAGAGAAACAAGGGCTTTAAAGTGAGCTACTAGTCAAGCAGATATGGTTTAATCCCAAAAAATAGTGTCTGAACCCTTAGTATCTTTTCTGCTGTGAGCCAATTGTGATTATGTTCTGATTTGTGGCGAGTGACAGCTCATTTGAAATGTCTCATCTGTCTGATGATAGCACTCCACGTTTTGACAAGAATAGGAACATTTTTCTCATTCTTTGACTTTATAGATGGAATTTTAAGACTAGGGCGATAAGAAAATCGCCCTGGTTAAATAAGAAAGTAACAAAGAGTTGTAGCAATGAAGAAAACACTGAATTCCATGATAAATCTAAGGGATATTTTTTTCACGTCATAGAAACACTGTATACGGCATAATAAGCCAAAGTAAGGCCATGACCCGCTTTTTTGTAAGACATGAATTTTGAATTTCTTACAAAAACTTTATTTGGGAACTAAATTGAATTCAAGACTTTTAATCGCGGTAAGACGTATATATTATGAATCAGAAAAAAAGGGCTTTAAAATGAGCTACTAGTCAGGCAGATACGGTTTAGTCCCAAAAACTAGTGTCTGACCCCTTTGAATCTCCTCTGCTGTGAGCCAATTGTGATTATGCTCCGATTTATGGCGAGTGACAGCTCATTTGAAACTTCTCATCTGTCTGATGATAGCAATCCATGTTTTGAGAAGAATAGAAAAATTTTCTAATTCTTTGACCTTATGGCTGGAATTTTAAGACTAGAGCGATAAGAAAATCGCCCTGGTTAAATAAAAAAAAGTCACAAAGAGTTGTAGCAATGAAGAAAATATTGAATGTTATGGTAAATCTAAGGTCTATTGCTTTTCATTTCATAAAAACACTGTATAGGACATAATAAGCCAAAACAAGGCCATTGTCGTTTTTTTGTAAGACAAGGATTTTAAATTTCTTAGAAAAACTTTATTTGGGAATTAAATTGAATTCAAGATTTTTAAAAGCGGTAAGATGTATATATTATGAATCAGAGAAAAAAGAGCTTTAAAATGAGCAACTAGTCAAGCAGATACGGTTTAGTCCCAAAAAGTATTGTCTGACCCCTTAGAATCTCCTCTGCTGTGTACCAATTGTGATTATGCTCCGATTTATGGCGAGTTACAGCTCATTTGAAACTTCTCATCTGTCTGATGATAGCACTCCACGTTTTGAGAAGAATATGAACCTTTTTCTCATTCTTTGACCTTATGGCTGGAATTTTAAGACCAGAGCGATAAGAAAATCGCCCTGGTTAAATGAAAAAGTCACAAAGAGTTTTAGCAATGAAGAAAATATTGAATGCTATGGTAAATCTAAGGGTTATTGTTTTTCACTTCATAAAAGCACTGTATAGGACATAATAAGCCAAGACAAGGCCATCGCCCACTTTTTTGTAAGACAAGGATTTTGAACTTCTTAGACAAACTTTATTTGGGAACTAAATTGAATTCAAGACTCTTAAACGTGGTAAGACGTATATATAATGAATCAGAGAAAAAAGGGCTTTAAAATGAGTTACTATTCAAGCAGATAAGGTTTAGTCCTAGAAAGTAGTGTCTGATCCCTTAGAATCTCCTCTGCTGTGAGCCAATTGTGATTATGCTCTGATTTGTGGCGAGTGACGGCTCATTTGAAATGTCTCATCCGTCTGATAATAGCACTCCATGTTTTGACAAGAATAGCAACCTTTTTCTCATTCTTTGACCTTATAGATGGAATTTTAAGACTAGGGCGATAAGAAAATCACCCTGATTAAATAAGAAAGTCACAAAGAGTTGTAGAAATGAAGAAAATACTGAATTCCATGATAAATCTAAGGACTATTGTTTTCCACTTCATAAAAACACTGCATAAGACATAATAAGGCCATCGCCGCCTTTTTTGTAAGACAAGGATTTTAAATTTCTTAGAAAAACTTTATTTGGGAATTAATTTGAACTCAAGACTTTTAAACGCAGCAAGACATATTTATTGTGAATCAGAAAAAAGGGCTTTAAAATGACCTACTAGTCAAGCAGATACGATTTTGTCCTAAAAAGTAGTGTCTGACCCTTTAGAATCTCCTCTGCTGTGAGCCAATTGTGATTATGCTCTGATTTGTGGCGAGTGACAGCTCATTTGAAATGTCTCATCCGTCTGATGATAGCACTCCACATTTTGACAAGAATAGGAACTTTTTTCTCATTCTTTGACCTTATAGATGGAATTTTAAGACTAGGTCGATAAGAAAATCGCTCTGGCTAAATAAAAAAGTCACAAAGTGTTGTAGCAATGAAGAAAATATTGAATTCCATGATAAATCTAAGGGATATTGATTTTCACTTCATAAAAACACTGTATAGTGCATAATAAGCCAAAGCAAGGCCATCGCACGCTTTTTTGTAAGACAAGGATTTTGAATTTCTTAGAAAAACTTTATTTGGGAACTAAAATGAGTTCAAGACTGTGAAACCCGGTAAGACGTATATATTATGAATCAGAGAGAAAATGGTTTCAAAATGAGCTACTAGTCAAGCAGATATGGTTTAGTCCCAAACAGTAGTGTCTGACCCCTTAGAATCTCCTCTTCTATCAGCCAATTGTGATTGTGCTCCTATTTGTAAACGGCTCATCTGTCTGATGATAGCACTCTTTGTTTTGAAAACAATAGGAACCTTTTTCTAATTCTTTGACCTTATAGATGAATTTTTAAGACTAGGGCAATACAAATATCGCCCTGGTTAAATAAGAAAGTTACAAAGAGCTTTAGCAATGAATAAAATATTGAATTTTATTATAAATACATGGGCTATTGTTTTTCACTTAATAAAAACACTCTGTAGGGCATAATAAGCCAAAGTAAGGCCATCGCACGCTTTTTTGTAAGACAAGGATTTTGAATTTTATAGAAAAACTTTATATGGGAACTAAATTGAATTCAACACTTTTAAACGCAGTAAGACATGTATATTATGAATCAGAGAAGAAAGGGATTTAAAATGAGCTATTAATCAAGCAGATATGGTTTAGTCCCAAACAACAATGTTTAATCCCTTAGAATCTGATCTGCTATGAACCAATTTTGATTGTGCTCCGATTTGTGGCGAGTGACAGCTCATTTGAAACGTCTCATCTGTTTGATGATAGCACTCCACGTTTTGAAAAGAATAGGAACCTTTTTCTAACTTACTGCACTACTAAACCATCCGAGGTCAACAAAAGTAGGTTTTTTCAAGAAAATATTAGAAAATTTTTAGAATATAGTATGAATAGCATGCAAAAACATGAAATACTACTACTCCTACTTCTACTACTAGCAACTCGCTGCAACATAGAGACACCTGAGGCCAATACAGCTACGTTTTATCAAGAAAATATATGAAAATTTTTAAGGTATAGTACAAATGGCTTGCAAAAAACATGAAAATAAAACTACTACTAACAACTCACTGTGACATAAAGACACTTGAGGTCAATACAGATGCGTTTTATCAAGAAAACATCTGAAAATGTTTGAGGTATAGTACAAATGGAGTGCAATAAACATTAAAATAGAACTACTACTAACAACTCACTCGTTTTATCAAGAAAATATCTGAAAATGTTTAAGGTATAGTACAAATAGCTTGCAAAAAACACATGAAAATAGAACTACTACTAAAAACTCACTGTAACATAAAGCCACCTGAGGTCAATACAGATACGTTTTATCAAGAAAGTATCTGAAAAAGTTTATGGTATAGAATAAATTGATTGCAAAAAAACATGAAAGTAGAACTACTACTAGCAACTCACTGTAACATAAAGCCACCTGAGGTCAATGCAGATAAATTTATCAAGAAAATATCTGAAAATGTTTAAGGTATAGTATGAATAGCGTGCAAAAACATGATAATACTACTAGTACTAACAACTTACTGCACTACTATGCCACGTTTGGTCAACAAAAGTACGTTTTATTAAGAAAATATCTGAAAATGTCTTTGCTATAGTACAAATGACATACAAAAAACATGAAAATAGAATTACTACTAACAACTCACTGTAATATAAATCCCCCTGAGGTCAATACGAATACGTTTTATCAAGAAAATGTCTGAGAATGTTTAAGGTATAGTAGGAATGGCTTGCAAAAAACATGAAAATAGAACTTCTACTAACAACTCACTGTGACATAAAACCACCTGAGGTCAATACAGATACGTTTTATCAAGAAAATATCTGAAAATGTTGAAGGTATAGTAAGAAAGGCTTGCAAAAACATGAAAATAGAGCTATTACTAAAAACTCACTGTGAGATAGAGCCACCTGAGGTCAATACAGATACGCTTTATCATGAAAATATCTGAAAATAATGAAGGTATAGTAAGAAAGGCTTGCAAAAACATGATAATACTACTAGTGTTAACATTTTACTGCACTACTAAGCCATCTTAGGTCAACAAAAGCACGTTTATCAAGAAAAAATTAGAAAATTTATAGATTATAGTATGAATGGCATGCAAAAATATTAAATACTGCTACTACTACTAGCAACTCGCTGCTACATAAGGACACCCAAGGCCAATACAGCTACGTTTTATCAAGAAAATATCTGAAAATCTTTAAGGTATAGTACAAATGGCTTGCCAAAAACATGAAAATAGAACTACTACTAACAGCTCACAGTGACAAAAAGACACCTGAAGTCAGTGCAGATACGTTTTATCAAGAAAATATCTGAAAATGTTTGAGGTATAGTACAAATGGATTGCAATAAATATGAAAACAGAACTACTACTAACAAGTCACTTGTCTTTGAGAAAACTAAGAACTGAAGTGGCACCTTTTCTATTTTCTTTTGAAAAATTAGAATTTAATTGTAACTTTTTTCTTTTTTTTGAGAAAATTCAGAAGAGATCTCTTTATCTCTTATTAATCGTCTTTGAGAAAATTCAGAACTGAACTGGAACTTTTTTATTTTTCTTTGGAAAAAATTAGAATTGAAGTGTAATTTTTTTTTCTTTGAGAAAATTCAGAAGAAAACTTGCTTTTATTCACTTCATTGAGAAAAACTCAGAATTAAAGTGGAACTTTTTGTCATCACGAAGAATGTTCACAATCAAAGTATGACTTTTTTCTATCTTCTACAGAAAAATTTAGAACGGAACTTTAATATTTTTTTTATATCTTTGAGAAAATTAAGAACTAAAGTGGAAACTTTTTTTTATTTTCTTTAGTGTAAATTAGAATTGAACTGTAACTTTTCTCTTTTCCTTGAAAAAATTCAAAAGAGAACTTGGAACTCTTCCTCATCTCTTTGACAAAACTCAGAATTAAAGTAGAACTTTTTCTATCCTTGTGGAAAAATTCAGAATCGTAGTATTACTTTTTTCTGGTTAAGTGGTGTGCCACTTAACCTAGTGCAAGTTAACCTAAAAAAGTCAAAGAATCTCCATGAAAATTACATCTTCAGATTCAGCATGTTGGAGAACCCTATGGTATGATGTTTCAATCTATGTCATCCATGGTAACCTAACCTAAATGAATCTAACTTAAAAGCCGTTAACTTAATGTAACCTAACCTAGTGATGATATGATACAATCATTGAATACATGAATACATGATAATAGGCTTTGAAATATCCTTTATTTCTATGGATGAATGGTGAAGCCTAAAATAAACAGAAATTGCTATAATTGAATAAATGGAACATAAAAGGAACAAAGTTCTGTTCTAAATTTTTCAGTAGAAGATAGAAAAAAGTCGTACTTTGATTGGGAATATTCTCCATGAAGATAAAAAAGTTCCACTTTAATTCTGTGTTTTCTCACCGAAGTGAAGAAAAATTCCAAGTTCTCTTCTGAATTTTCTCAATGAAAGGAAAAAAAAGTTGCAGTTCAATTCTAATTTACACCAAAGAAAATAAAAAAAGGTTCTATTTCAGTTCTTAATTTTCTCAATGACATAAACAAATTTAAAGTTCTATTCTAAATTTTTCTGTAGAAGATAGAAAAAAGTCGTACTTTGATTGGGAATATTCTCCGTGATGATAAAAAGTTCCACTTTAATTCTGAGTTTTCCACTTAACCTAGTGCAAGTTAACTTAAAAAAGTCAAAGAATCTCCATGAAAATGATATCTTCAGATTCAGCATGTTGGAGAACCCTGTGGTATGATATTTGAATCTATGTCATCCGTGGTAACCTAACCTAACCTAATTCAAAAGCCGTTAACTTAACGTAACCTAACCTAGTGATGATATAAAACAATCATTGAATCTTAAATGGAAAAATATTAAAAAATAATTATAATAGGCTTTAATATAACCTTTATTTCTATGGATGAATGGGTGAAGTCTAAAAACAAACAGAAATTACTATCATTAAATAAATGGAAAATAAAAGGAACAAAGTTCTGTTCTAAAATTTTCAGTAGAATTAAGAAAAAAGTTATATGCTACATTTTGTGAATATGCTACATGAAGATAAAAAGTTCCACTTTAATTCTGATTTTTTTCAACGAAGTGAAGAAAAGTTCCAAGTTCTCTTCTGAATTTTTCTCAATAAAAAGAAAAAAAGTTACAGTTCAATTTTAATTTACACTAAAGAAAATAAAAAATGTGCCACTTCAGTTCTTAATTTTCTCAAAGACATAAAAAAAATTTAAAGTTCTTTTCTAAATTTTTCTGTAGAAGATAGAAAAAAAGTCATACTTTGATTGTGAATATTCACCATGATGATAAAAAGTTCCATTTTAATTCGGAGTTTTCTAGACGAAGTGAATAAAAGTTCAAGTAGAGATCAATTAGAGATAAAAAATTTCAATTAGAGATCAATTCTAATTTTTTCCAATGAAAAATAAAAAAGTTCCACTTCAGTTCTGAATTTTCTCAAAGACGTGAAAAAATATAAAGTTCTTTTCTAAATTTTTCGTAGAAGATGGAAAGAAGTTATACTTCGATTGTGAATATTCTGCATGAGTAGAAAAAGGGTCCACTTCAATTCTGAGCTTCTGAATTTTCTCAAAGAAAAAAAGTTACAGATCAATTCTAATTTTTTCCAATGAAAAATAAAAAAGTTCCACTTTGGTTCTGAATTTTCTCAAATACGTGAAAAAATATAAATTTCTTTTCTAAATTTTCTTAGAAGATGGAAAAAAGCTATACTTCGATTGTGAATATTCTTCATAAATAGAAAAAAGGGTTCACTTTAATTCTGAGTTTATTCAAAGAAGTGAAGAGAGTTCAAGTTCTCTTCTGAATTTTTCCCCAAAGAAGTGAAAAAGTTCCACTTTAATTCTGAGTTTTCTCACCAAAGTGAAAAAAAGTTCAAGTTCTCTTCTGAATTTTCTCAAACAAATGAAAAATAAATTTTTAGAAAATAGAAAAAAGTTGTACTACGATTCTGAATTTTTCCACAAGGATAGAAAAAGTTCTACTTTAATTCTGGGTTTTCTCAAAGAAGTGAGGAAAAGTTCCCAGTTATCTTCTGAATTTTCTCGAGGAAAAGAAAAAAGTTACAGTTCAATTCTAATTTACACTAAAGAAAATAGAAAAAAGTTTCCACTTCAGTTCTTAATTTTTGTCAACGATATAAAAAAAATTTCAAGTTCTGTTTTAAATTTTTCCGTTCAAGATAGAAAAAAGTCATACTTTGATTGTGAATATTCTTCGTGATGATAAAAAGTTCCACTTTAATTCTGAGTTTTTCTCAATGAAGTGAGTAAAGTTTCAAGTTCTCTTCTGAATTTTCTCAAAGAAAAAAGTTACAGATCAATTCTAATCTTTTCCAAAGAAAAATAAAAATGTTCCTGTTCAGTTCTGAATTTTCTCAAATACGTGAAAAAATTTAAAGTTCTGTTCTAAATTTTTCGTAGAAAATTGAAAAAAGTTATACTTCGATTCTGAATATTCTCCCTGAATAGAAAAAGGCCTCGATTTATTTCTGAGTTTTCTCAAAGAAGTGAAGAAAGTTCAAGTTCTCTTCCGAATTTAACCCCAAAGAAGAGGAAAAGTTCAACTTTAACTCCAAGTTTTTTCACCAAAGTGAAGAAGAGTTTAATTTCTCTTCTGAATTTTCTCAAAGAAAAGAAAAAAGTTACAATTCAATTATAATTTTCCCAAGAAAACAGAAAAGGTTCCACTTCAGTTCTTAACTTTCTCAAAGACAAGTGAGTTGTTAGTAGTAGTTCTAATTTCATGTTTATTGCAATCCATTTGCACTATACCTTAAACATTTTCAGATATTTTGTTGATAAAACGTATCTGTATTGACCTCAAGTGTCTTTATGTCACAATGAGCTGTTAGTAGTATTTCTATTTTCATGTTTTTTGCAAGCCATTTGTACTATACCTTGAACATTTTCAGATATTTTCTTGATTAAACGTAGCTGTATTGGCCTCAAGTGTCCTTGTGTTACAGTGAGTTGCTAGTAGTAGTAGTAGTGGTAGTATTTCATGTTTTTGCAGGCCATTTATACTATAATCTATAAATTTTCTAATATTTTCTTAATAAAACTTACTTTTGTTGACCTCAGATCGGTTAGTAGTCCATTAAGTTGTTAGTACTAGTAGTATTATCATGTTTTTGCAAGCCTTTCTACTATACCTTCAACATTTTCAGATAGTTTCATGATAAAACGTATCTGTATTGACCTCAGGTGGCTTTATGTCACAGTGAGTTGTTAGTAGTAGTTCAATTTTCATGTTTTTGCAAGCCTTTCTTTCTATACCTTCAAAATTTTCAGATATTTTCTTGATAAAACGTATCTGTATTGACCTTAGGTGGCTTTATGTCACAGTGAGTTGTTAGTAGTAGTTCTATTTTCATGTTTTTTGTAAGCCGTTCATACTATACCTTAAACATTCTCAGAAATTTTCTTGATAAAACGTATCTGTATTGACCTCAGGTGGCTTTATGTTACATTGAGTTGTTAGTAGTAGTTCTATTTTCATGTTTTTTACATGTTATTTGTACTATAGCTTAAACATTTTCAGAAATTCTCTTGATAAAACGTACTTTTGTTGACCACAGGTGACTTAGTAGTGCAGTTAGTTGTTAGTACTAGTAGTATTATCATGTTTTTGCAAGGTATTCATGCTATACCTTAAACATTTCCAGATATTTCCTTGATAAATGTATCTGTATTGACCTCAGGTGGCTTTATGTTACAGTGAGTTGCAAGTAGTAGTTCTAATTTTCATGTTTTTTTGCAATCCATTTATTCTATACCCTAAACATTTTCGGATATTTTCTTGATAAAACGTATCTGTATTGACCTCAGGTGGCTTTATTTTACAGTGAGTTTTAGTAGTAGTTCTATTTTCATTTTTTTTGCAAGCCATTTGTACTATACCTTGAACATTTTCAGATATTTTCTTGATAAAACGAGTGACTTGTTAGTAGTAGTTCTATTTTCATGTTAATTGCAATCCATTTGCACTATACCTTAAACATTTTCAGATATTTTCTTGATAAAACGTGTCTGTATTGACCTCAGGTTTCTTTATGTCACAGTGAGTTGTTAGTAGTAGTTCTATTTTCATGTTTTTTGCAAGCTATTTGTACTATACCTTAAACATGTTCAGATGTTTTCTTGATAAAACGTAGCTGTATTGGCCTCAAGTGTCCTTTTGTTGCAGCGAGTTGCTAGTATTAGTAATATTAGTAGTATTTCATGTTTTTGCATGCCATTCATACTATAACTTATAAATTTTCTAACATTTTCTTGATAAAACGTACTTTTGTTGACCTCAGATGGCTTAGTAGTGCATTAAGTTGTTAGTACTAGTAGTATTATCATGTTTTTGCAGGCCTTTCTTACTAGACCTTCAACATTTTCAGATATTTTTATGATAAAACGTATTTTTATTGACCTCAGGTGGCTTTATGTCACAGTCAGTTGTTAGTAGTAGTTCTATTTTCATGTTTTTGCAAACCTTTCTTGCTTTACCTTCAACATTTTCAGATATTTTCTTGATAAAACGTATCTGTATTGACCTCAGGTGGCTTTATGTCACAGTGAGTTGTTCGTAGTATTTCTATTTTCATGTTTATTGCAAGCCATTCATACTATACCTTAAACATTCTCAGATATTTTTTTGATAAAATGTATCTATATTGACCTCAGGTGGCTTTATGTTACAGTGAGTTGTTAGTAGTAATTCTATTTTCATGTTTTTTGCATGTCTTTTGTACTATAGCTTAACCATTTTCAGATATTTTCTTGATAAAAATACTTTTGTTGACCACAGGTGGCTTAGTAGTGCATTAAGTTGTTAGTACTAGTAGTATTATCATGTTTTTTGCAAGCTATTCATGCTGTACGTTAAAGATTTTCAGATATTTTCTTGATAAATGTGTCTGTATTGACCTCAGGTGGCTTTATGTTACGGTGAGTTTCTAGCAGTAGTTCTATTTTCACGTTTTTATGCAATCCATTTATTCTATACCTTAGATATTTTCAGAGTAAAAATTGCGTGTTGGCCTTCTTGCATATTGGTCCATGTATTGACAGCGATGATAAATCGCTATCCGTTTCCATAGATTGATACCAGTGATGTTATTCTATTATTTATGGCAAGTTGCCTATTTTATCCCCTTCGTACAATCCAATTAAAAATATGAATAATATTGAGCTTTGTTTCACCCCTTGAAAATGATATCACTTTTTATCATTATCAGATACCGCTAATAATGCAATCAATTCTGGACGAGATGCAAAAATGTACCCAATGAGCCCTTGAATGATCCCCCACCTCCCAAATTCATCTTAAAAACAAAACTTCACCTCAAATGTCCTTCTGAACTCGACCCACAAAAATAATAAAACATATGAAAAAAGGCTTAAAATGAATGAAGTTTAAACGCTGTAGATTCATCTGAAATTTAATTTCTGTGTCTGAAGTTTGCTCATTGCTTAGGAACAAAAAACAATTCAACGTTTCGTAAACGACTTTCAAACTGTTTTTGGCCGTTTAATTTAGCAGATCGGTCAAAAATGTGTTTGAAAATAGATGTTTTCGATGTGCATAATATCTGAAAATGGTGGTTATTTTCATTTTAATATTGATTTATTGTTGGATGTTTGCATGAACAGTTGAAGGGGAATTGAATGAAATTGATTGAAAAAGTGTCAGAATTGAATGTTCAATCCATTCGCTTGTGTAAGTCCCGAAAGATTAGGTCTGATATGACGTTCTGATAGTTTTTTCTTACACATTTATAAATCTTAATGGATCCTCTGTATTGAAAATTGGGGGGTGTCCTCAAAAAGTGAAAAGGAGGGGACCCCTTGGTGGTTGGGGAGAGGGGTCCTTGGAGGTTGAGATCCTTGATGGTTAGGGTCATTGGTGCTTACGATCCTTGATGGTTCATATTCATAATCGTCTCACTAATTGATTTCTAAGGATTTCTAAGGATTGTTCTGAATTTCTTTATTAAAATTCTTTTCTTGCAATCTACATTTTTATTAGTATCAACTTTTAGTATACTAGAATGATAAAACATGTTTTATATTGACAACACTGCTTAAATGGTACTTGTGTATTATACAGAACACAGTCGAGAAGTAAAGCTAGGTTAAGTCACAAGGTCATCTTGACACCGATGACTCTATTACTTTCAACTTTTTAGCATACTCCATTCCCAACCAATACTTTATATCGCCCATATCCCATATTGTGTACTTGTCTATTATAACGCCCATAGCCGAGAAGTAAAGCTAGGTCATGTCGAATGATCTTTTCTTGGCGCCTACGGCCCTATTACTTTCAATTTTTTACGATACTCCAATGCTAAACAATATTTTATTTGCTACATGTGCATTATACAAAACGCAGCCATGAAGTAAAGCTAAGTCAACTCACATGTCTCACTCTGTTTCACCCAAATCATCCTCTAAAATGTCTCAAACTGTTTCGCTCAAATAATCCCCTAAAATGTCAATTAATCTCTTCAACTGTGCACTGATGCATTTAAATTCCCATGAAGCCTATTGATTTTTCTGTCATGAATTCTTACACAATCGAAGCTCTATAAGTTCAACGTAATTCATTGTCTGTATCAATTACACATCATCATATTACGTAAAATTCAAGCTAATAATTCCCAGAAATCTGCTATGATGTAACACAAGGCGGATTCAATGAGCGTGTGGTCTTGTACTGGTCGTATTGTAGCCCCCTGATTGGCCTAGAAATAGGCTTGTGGTCTTGTACTCGTCGGAATCAATAATGGGTCCCTACTTAGACTTTTCAATTTCCAATCGAATCAGCATTTTTCGAAGTTTCTACAACAACAAATAGCCAGTTCGAAATTTCTATCACTTGCATTTTGGGAATATACGAGGTGTAAGGGGGGAGTGGTAACCACCCTAAGATCACTCTGAATCTTAAAAAAAGCACTAGAACTTCTGACGAGAACTTCAACGAGCCCTCCTCCGAAGCTTATACGATCAACCTTTCTATATATACCTTATATGCCCCCTAGAGCGTAATTTACTTTGCCCTGAGGGCTGGGGGGGGAGGGTTGCCATCCTCAAAGATATAATTTCCGGTCCTTTCAATTACATTGAACAAAATGGCTATCTCAAAATTTTGATTGGATGTGTTCGGGGAAATAGTGGGCTTCGGAGGGGGGTTAATTGCCCTACAATCACTTTGACTGTTAAAAAGAGCACTGGCCTTTTAAACTTCCAATCGTTTGAGCTGTTTTCGAAGCTTCTGCGACAACAAATGGCCATCTCAAAATTTCTATCAGATGCATTTCGGTAAAATACGAGGTGTGGTGAAGGGGATATCTACCCTCCGATCACTCTGAATCTTAAAACGGGCACTGGAACTTTGATTACGAATCCAATGATCCCCCTCATAAGTTTATACGATCACCCTTTCTATATATACCTAATATGCCCCCAGGGCATAACTTACAACTCTAGCCCTGAGAGCTGTGGGGGGTTGTCATCCTCAAAGACATAATTATTGGACCTTTCAATTACGTTCTTAAAATTTTGATTAAATGTGTTTGGGGAAATGGTGGTCTTCGGAGGGGGGTTACCCTACAATCATTTTCGACTATTAAAAAGAGCACTAGCCAATTCAATTTCCAATCGAAGGATCTTTTTTCGAAGTTTCTACGACAACAAATACCATCTCAAAGTTTCTATAGATGTATTTCGGGAAAATACGAGGTGTGGGTGGGGGTATCCAGACCTCCTATCACTCTGAATCTTAAAAAGGACACTAGAACATCTGATTTCCAATCCAATAAGCCTATTCCGGAGTTTCTACGATCACCCTTTCTATATATTACATAAAAAAACAAGTTTTTTTAACTGAAAGTAAGGAACGACGTTAAAACTTAAAACAAACAGAAATTATTCCGTATATGAAGGGAGCTGTCCCCTCCTCAACGCCTCGCTCTTTACGCTAAAGTTTTTTTATTGTTTAAAAAAATAGAGTTGTGAGAAAGTCAAACTTTAGCGTAAAGAGCGAGGCGTTTAGGAGGGGACAGCCCCCTTCATATACGGAATAATTTCTGTTCGTTTTAAGTTTTAACGTCGTTCCTTACTTTCAGTTAAAAAAACTTGTTTTTTTATTTAATTTTTGAACGTTTTTGAATTAATGCAGGTTTTGATTTTGGCTCACCGTACATGAACAATTAAAACAAAATTTGCATGTTATATTTGGTTAAATGGCTTTCTCGAAACTTGTTTAATTTTATTTACGAACGTATTTATTAGTAATAAATATACGTAACTTACGTAACTTACGTAAGTTAACTAATTAACTTACGTAACGAACTTCTATATTCATAAATTTTTAACACGTATATTAGGGGGTTCGCCCCCTAGTCAATACCCTGCTCTTTAGACTATAGTTCGAATTTTTTTCCAGTTCTTTAAAAATGACCTCTTAATCACAATCAGTTGATCAGTTGAAAAACTTGTTTTTTTTTATTTAATTCCTGATCTTTTTCTTTAATAATGCTGAGAAATCCGGCGCCCCCTTCATAGGAATGTCCCTTCCCCCATGAAAACTTCCTTCATGGAAAGATCCTTCCATATAGCCCCCGACCCTCTCCTTCCCCCACCTACCAGAAAAAATCTCCTCTGAAAAAGTCTGTATACTTCCCAATAACCAATACTATATGTTAACATTGAGTAAAGTTCATAACTTTCAGCCCTCCCCCTGGGGACTTTGGGGGATCAAGTCATCCTAAAAGACATTTTTATCATATTTTCGACCATGCTGAACAAAATGGCTATCTCAAAATTTTGATCGGGTGACTTTGGGAAAAAAATGAGCGTGGGAGGGGGCCTAGTTGCCCTCCATTTTTTTTGGTCACTTAAAAAGGGCACTAGAACTTTTAATTTCCGTTCCAATGAGCCCTCCCACGATATTCTAGGACCACTGGGTCGATACGATCACCCCTGGGAAAAAAAACAAAAAAACAAACAAACAAACAAATAAACACGCATCCGTGATCTTTCTTCTGGCAAAAAATGGAAAATTCCACATTTTTGTAGATAGGAGCTTGAAACCTCTACAGTAGGGTTCTCTGATACGCTGAATATGATGGTGTGATTTTCATTAAGGTTCTATAACTTTTAGGGGGTCTTTCCCCCTTTTTTCGAAAATCAGCCAAATTTTCTCAGGCACGTAACTTTTGATGGGTAAGATTAAACTTAATGAAACTTATATATTTGAAATCAGAATTAAAATCTGATTCTTTTGATGTATCTATTGGTATCAAAATCCCGTTTTTTAGAGTTTCGGTTACCATTGAGCCGGGTCGCTCCTTACTTACAGTTCGTTACCACGAACTGTTTGATACCTTATATGCCCCCAGGGCATAACTTAGAACTCTTCCGCTGATGGCTGTGTGGGGTTGTCATCCTCAAAGACATAATTTCCGGACCTTTCAATTACTTTAAAAAAAAATGGCTATCTCAAAATTATTATTGGATGTGTTTGGAGATATGGTGGGCTTTGGAGGGGGTTAGTTGCCCTTCAATCACTTTCGACTATTAAAAAGGGCACTGGCTCTTTCATTTTCCAATCGAATGAGCTGTCTTCGAAGTTTCTTCGACAACAAATGGCCATCTCAAAATTTCCATCAGATGCATTTCGGGAAAATATGAGGTGTGAGGGGAGGGGGGTATCCACCCTCTGATCCTTTTGAATATTAAAAAGGACTAGAACTTCTGATTACCAATCCAATGAGCCCCCTCTGAAGTCTATACCATCACCCTTTCTATATATACCTTATAAGCCCCAGGGTATAAATTCCATCCCTTGCCCTGAGGGCTCTGTGGGGGTTGTCATCCTCAAATACATAATTTCCGGACCTTCAAGTACGTTAAACAAAATGGCTATCTCAAAATTTTGATTGGATGAGTTTGGGGAAATGGTGGGCGTGGGAGAAGGGTTAGTTGCCCTCCAATCACTTTCGACAATTAAAAGGGCACTAATCCATTCAATTTCCAATCGAATTAGCTCTTCGAAGTTCCTAAGACAACAAATGACCATCTAAAAATTTCTATCAGATACATTTCGGGAAAATATGAGGTGTGATGGGGATATTCACCCTCCGATCACTTTGAATCTTAAAAATGGCATTAGAACTTCTAATTACCAATCCAGCCCCTCTCCGAAGTTTATACGATCACCCTTTCTATGCAAGCATTTCGGGAAAATACGAGGCATGGGGAGGTATCCACCCTCCGATCGCTCTGAATCTTAAAAAGGACACTTGAACACCTGATTTCCAATCAAATAAGTCAATTTTGGAGTTTTAATGATAATCTTTTCTATATATGCCTTACATGCCCCCAGGGCATAACTTATTACCCTTGCCCTGAGGGCTGTGGGGGGTTGTCATCCTGAAGAACATAATTTTCGGACTTATCAATTACGTTGAACAAAATCACTAACTCAAAATTTTGATTGGATGTGTTTGGAGAAATGGTGGGCGTGGGAGGGAGTTATTTGCCATCCAATCACTTTTGACTATTGAAAAGGGCACTAGCCCTTTCAATTTGCAATCGAATGAGTCCTTTTTGAAGTTTCTACGCCAACAAATGGCCGTCTCCAAATTTATATCAGATGCATTTCGGTAAAATACGAGGTGTGCGTGTAGGAGGGGGGGGGGTATCAACCCTCCAATCACTCTGAATCTCAAAAAGGCACTAAAATTTTTGATTAGCAATCCAAACACCCTTTCTGTATAAACCTTAAATGTCCCCAGGACATTACTTTCAACCCTTGCCCTGAGGGCTCTGGGGGGGGGGGGGGCGTCATCTTCAAAGATATAATTTACGGATCTTTCAACTAAGTTCAACAAAATGGATATCTCATAATTAAGATTGAATGTGTTGGGGGAAATGGTGGGTGTGGGAGTAGTTGCCCTCCAACCGCTTTCGACTATTTAAGAGGGCACTAGCCCTATTGATTTCCAATAGAATGAGCTCTTTTTGAAGTTTCTACGCTTAAAAATGGCCACCTCAAAATTCCTGTCAGCTGTATTTCGCTAAAATACGAGGTGTGGGAGTGGGGGGGGGGGTATCAATCCCTCCGATCACTCTGAATCTCAAAAAGAGCCCTAACATTTCTGATTAGCAATCCAATGACCCCCCTTGGAAGTTCTTACGAACACCCTTTCTATATAAAACTTAAACGCTCCCAGGGCATAACTTACAAACCTTGCCCTAAGGGCTCTGGGGGGGAGGGGGTGTCAGCCTCAGAGACATAATTTCCGGATCTTTCAACTAAGTTGAACAAAATAGCTATGTCAAAATTTTGATTGAATGTGTCGGGGAAAATGGTGGGTGTGGGAGGGGGGTTAGTTGTTCTCCAACCGCTTTCGACTACTTAAGAGGGCACTAGCCCTTTTAATTTTCAATGGAATGAGTCCTTTTCGAAGTTTCTACGACAACTTCGTCAATACGAAGTGCCCTGGTCTAAACCAAAAAAAAAAACTAAAGATATATAAATAATACATTTTGCCCAAATCGCTCTTTACTTAGGCAGCGTTATTGCGCTGCCTATGATTGATAATTTTTGCATTTTAATGTTTTCCCGGTTTAGGAGGTGTTCATTCGAAGATATGGGAGATCCAAACATCTAGAGGTCTGATGGACCAGTAAAGTGCTTTGCAAAATACCGGGAGGGGGGTCTACTTTATGAAAAAATTGTTATCACTACGTCATATCCGAGCAGTGGTGCTGAAGCTATCCTTGAATGTTGGAGTAAAAAATAAAAGTTGAGAAGACCTTGCCGTAGAAAACACTGTTACTCCACTATAACACTCTTATAAAACCTTATTTACAGTGTTGTGTAATGGTCTGCCAATCGACGTTTAAATATCACTTTCAAAACCTGAACTTGGTCCAAAAACGATGTCTGATAGTCAAACAGTTTGTGGCTACGAACTTCAAGTAAGGAGTGACACGACGCAGTAGTAACCGAAACTAGAAAAGACAGAATTTTGATATAAATAAATATATAAAAAAATGGCTTATTATGCTGATTCCAAATATATAAGATTCGTTAAGCTTAAATTTTATTCAGCTACGAGCCTGCCCTTGTCTGAGAGACCTCGACCTTGTTAATCTTGTGGAGATTTATAACATAAATCCGCATAGCAATGAGGCTGTACGGGTAGGCTCCCTTTCTGGGGAGGGGGATGCAGGAGCGGTCGCCAATCTTTAGACGTTCATGGACAACTAAAAATATCATTTTTGTTTGATGGACCACTAATGTGAGTAGACTAAGAAGTACCATTTTGCCGAGACATATAGCAAATACCATGTTATTCTAACAGACATATAGGAAATATCATGTTATTCTACGACGCCCCCGTACAAACAGGTTTTTCTGGTACTTAATTCTATTCTACAGGTTGTTACACTCTCTCTTTGTCAGGAGATTTACGCAATTTCAAAGTTCAATGTCTTTTTTTTAGTGATAAACCAAAACCGGTGTGTCTTTTTAGTTGCCAATTTTTTTTTGTATATATTCAGGTTTCATATTAGATTCTCCAACAGTTTTGAATAGTTTATTCAAGATAACACTACAGACATTTTTTGTAAAAACATTTACATAGAAAAATGGATAATTCTAAGCAATTTCTGGTGAGTCAAAATATTCTCATTATTATATTAAAAAGAAATTGTCTTGTCATTAAGTTAAGGAAGAAATTCTTTCCTTACACTAGAACTAAGGGTACTCATGCACTTAGAAGCCTATTGTTTTTAGGAGCTGAAATTTACGGTGCGATTTTTATCAAGATCAATGGGTCTTTTTAGAGATGTTTTTTGAAAAAAGTGCTTAGCTTTCGATCGGTAATTTGGGATTAGAATAAAATGTTGATTTTTTTAATGTATTAATTGTTACAAAAGCTTCCTTTTTATCAAGATCAGTGGCCCCTTTTTTTAGGGATGTTTTTGAAAATACTTCCAGGCCAGTCTGCATTTACGATGCGATTTTAAACAGTTCATGATAAAAAAAAGATAGTTTCATTTTTTTTAAGGTTAATTTAGATGAGGTTATGCGGTTGATTCTTTTAATGTATTAATTGTTACAAAAGCTTCCTTTTTAGAGTTTCGGTTTTTTCCTTACTTATAGTTCGCTACCATGTACTGCTGGAAAATGTATTTCAGTGATATTTTAGATCATAGTAGGCTAATGATGCTTTTAGTCTTTAGAAGAAGAGGAACCAAAACAATTTAGAATCTATTACGGCTTCGATAAGTGCGTGGATAAAAATTCTAATTGGCATTTTTTGTTTTTAATTCACAAAAATGGTTGGTTTAAGTTTTCTTTTACAAGATACTCAGACAGGAAGGATGGAGTACGTAGACAGGGAGTAGGGCTCGCCTAATGATGCTTTTAGTCTTTAGAAGAAGAAGAACCAAAACAATTTAGAATCTATTACGGCTTCGATAAGTGCGTGGATAAAAATTCTAATTGGCATTTTTTGTTTTTAATTCACAAAAATGGTTGGTTTAAGTTTTCTTTTACAAGATACTCAGACAGGAGGGATGGAGTACATAGATAGGGAGTAGGGCTCGCCTAATGATGCTTTTAGTCTTTAGAAGAAGAACCAAAACAATTTAGAATCTATGCTGCTTACCTTAGTTTAAGAGCTGAAAATCATTCTAAAAAAATCTAAATTTGTAACAATGAGTATTTTATTTTGATAATAAAGGAAAATATAACTATTTATTTAATTGAAAAAAAAAAAATTTTACACTACTTTAGACGCCTAACATAAACTGAATTATTTTCCAAACCCAAAATGCATTTTTTTTTCATGCTAAATTTTTGTCTTTTTTTTAAAGGAAGAAGATACATGCAATAACCCCCCTTCTGAAAAGAAAGCAAGATATGGTGAACCTGCATTAATGCAACCCACAAGGGCGACTGTAATCAAATTCGCTGGAAAAATTACACGCGATCTGGACCAGCCAATGCCCGCGAATCTTTTAATGGCAGGGTCCTCTGACCCCTGTGTTAGCTCCATGCAAACTGGAAGGAAGATGAAAAGGGAATGCACCTCTTCATATAATGCCTCAGCTCAGCCTACTGAAGATTGTCAGCTTGACCCCCTTCAAGTTTTGCAAAGGAGTTCAGATATAGAAGCCCAGTCAGAATTTGTAAGTATATACATAATTTTTTCTATCCCTATTTTCAAAAATAAGACAAAATTTTCTCAGGCACATAGCTTTTGATGAGTAAAAACTTAAAATTTGTTTCTAAGCTATTTCATTTTCTTTCATTAACCAAATTAGCGATATATATATAAAAGAATGCTTATCACACATTTCTATAAAAAAAAGGACCATCCAACATTTTAATTGCACTTTAATTGTTGATATGGATGGAGAAAAAAGTTCTTCTCTCTTACAAAACATTTATTTAGCCCAGGTCAAACAAATCCGTTGGCAAAAGAAACAGGAAAATTCGAATTATTGAGAAAGTAACAGCACCACCAACCACCGACATACCACCAACCGCTGGGATTCGTGTCCATTAACTGAAGCCGAGGAGCAAGTGTTCATACAGCATACCGCGTCAGTTGAACAATGGTCAAATTTCATTGACAGTTATAATGAAGAGGCTCAAACAATCGAATTGGACCCATATTTTGCATTTTTATTTAAAAAAAAATTTTTGGAATAAAACCATTAATTTTTTCTATCATTCTCTTGTTGTAACTTACCCTTCTAAGAATAAGACTACATTTTCCCGACTAAAAAAAAATATTTTTTAACATGTTCAGTTGACATTATGAAAGACATAAGGCAATGTAACTTTTTTTCTTCTTCTTCTTTTAATTGTTCAGGTGATGATGGTGGGACAATGACTATGAGAAATTGACAAAGTTTATTAACTATAAAAAAATGGTTATTTTACATAAAAAATAAAACTTTTTTTTTCTACAGATTAAAAATATAGCACCCCCAGCGGCACCATTGAGTGATGAAGCAGGTATATTTACAGTACCAATTCTGTCACCACCAGCACAGTTCAGGGATGAACCTACACTGGTTCTAGAGAATATGGAGTGGCATGAGGGATTCCTTAATGATGTTTTTGGGGAAATGGCCAGCCTGCAGGACTTAACTTGCGATATTGACATGCTTGAGGACCCAGAGTGGGCAGATAGTTTCATGCGTGAATATTTAGATGATGCTACAAGTAAATCTGAACCGGGTCCTCATAACGAAATTCCATCAGAGGACAATACAGGCAGGCTCGACCAATTGTTCCCAAACACCTTGGAATATGTACTAGGAGACCTCATGTCACATCCCCCCAATGTGATTGAACAGACTGGGAGTGGTGTTATTGACAATTCCCTGTCACCCTCCTCCACCATTCCACTTAATAGTAGTAGTAGTAGTACTAATACAACAGTAGCTCATTTTTCCGGGGACATTTTTAATGAGAACTTTACAATTAGTGAATTGAGTCCTGAACAAACAGGGTCAGGACATGAAAATAGTGCTACGTCCCCGGAATTGCCTGATTTTTATCTGTTAGAATCTGCTCTAAGCCATTTGCAAACATACAGGGTAGATTTTAGCCTTCCCGAGGAAAACGCGAGCCTTATTTTAACTGACCCCGTGAAAGTTCTCCATAGCTATATCGACAAAATTCAAGCGCAAATTGAGATTCAGATCCAGAATTGGGGAGGTCGGGGGGGAATTAAAGCATCAGTGAATCAAAAAGTTTATTTACGAAAGGGGACATCTGGGGACATTTTTTATTTTCATTTTTCGACAGGCAACCAGACTTTCTACCCAGGTCTAAACGATTTTGAAGACAACTTTTTCAACTGGGTGAATAAAGTAATTTCAACTTTGGATACATTTAATGAGAGGGGGAGTGGGTCCACAATTTTATACATTTAACGCATGGATCTGAATCTCAGTAGATTTAAAAAAAACTTTATTTTA
>JAQQPU010013822.1:0-18118 GCA_029168905.1 Artemia sp. Kazakhstan ARC1039 | reverse complement strand
TCATCATTTTCCAAAATTTTGCCTGTACCCCAAATTTTTTTTACAGCAACATTGACCTCCCACCCCTTTGCCTTGGGTTTATTTTCTGGCGTTATTGACCATTTTCTTCAACTCCCATCCCTAAATATTACAAGATTACCTTCATTTATTTAGTGATTTGTGTTTGTTTTTAGTTCCGTTTGTTTTGGTTTTAATACTCGTCTTTACTTTTCTTTACAGGTCTTTTTTAAATAATTATTTTTTAATTGAATCTCCATGTAATTGTTATTTGACATACTTTGCTAGGTGTTGTTGTCAGGAACGTTATAACTTTTCGTAGTTTTTTTTGTTTGCTTATTGGAAACCATCGGATTAAGGACTACCCAACTGCTTTGATGAAAATCAAGTGCTATTTGTCAATTATCCACCAAATGTGTTTTATTTGCACTTCTACATAGGCATACTGGCCTTAGAATTACAATTAGAGACCTCAAAGATCCTAATATATCAAATTTTTCAAGTTAAGCATGATTTTTGAAATGATTTTCCACATGATTTTGTACATTACGATATTAGCCTCAAATTTATCACCCACTGTGCCAAAAATTCTTTTATGTCCTACTCTGGTAAAACTCAAAACCTATTTGATGCAATAGTAGCCTAGGATTTGCAATACAAATTGAGAAACTTAAAGTAGTGGTATTAGTGGAAATCAACCAGCGTTGGTATCACATGTATCTATTTTGTATCGATTTAGAGAAGACACACTGTGATCCTGACTAAAAGAAAGAACATGAATAAACAGAGCACACGTGCTGTTTTCCAAATGAAGTCAGAGGCCAAAGGGCTAGGCACTGACCGTGCGCCCTGCCGACCAAAGGGAGTATGAGACGGATGTTACACACTGTTTACCAAAGAGGTTTTGAAGACGCACTGTTTGAGCTATTTCAACAACAACAAAACAGCAAAAAAACATACGGACTTTTTAAGAGAGTGGGTTGGAATGGAACGTGTACTACCAACCAAAAGGGGGTTAGAGGGAAACCGTATAAATTGCTTATCAAAGGAGTCGGAGATGGAGCTTACTTGCTGTGGGCTGCAACTCTCCCTCCAAAAAAGTTATTTCAAAGAACCCCCTTCAAAACATGAAATTATTACCCTAAATTTCACTGCTGACAACCCCTCCCCCATCCTCCATGAGAAATATTTTATGGGTGCCCGTTTTTCATGAGTTATTGTCATTCTTGAAGCATTGTTAGATAAAACCAAACTTGAGAGAGATTACTTTTAGGGGGACGATACCCTTCCTCAAATTAAAGAGAATCCTGGATCAAAGAGTTCGTAGAAAAGTGGTAACACGGCATAGCATGTCCAGCTTTCTTCTGTGTAAACATATGTATATGAAGCTTCTGTTTTCATGGGTTACTTGTATAATGTGGGGCACTTATCCAAAGGGATAAACTTATCATGCCGCCCCAGAAGGCTCATTATTTAGACTTTTCCGCACCGTTCTGATTAGAAAGTGTGTCTTGAAATTCGGATTTGTTTCCATGTGTAGCCGCGGGGTTACAAGGGGCATTTAAAAGGTTTTAGGTTACCCTCAAATCAGTTTCATCCGTTAAAAATGGTCCTTCTGAATCTTAAAAAGCGAACGCCATATAAGGGTAGGATTAGCGTGTCATTCTTCAAATATTCAATGTGGCAAATAGCATGATGGGGCCCGAAGAAAAAAACGAAAACAAAACAAAACAAAGAAACAGATTTTGCATGGGAGACACGTCGCACTTTACAAAGTCTAGATTAATGCATTGACTACGGTCAGAAAGAAATAATCTCTTAAAAACACCAAGAAGAGCATTTTTTTGTTAAGTTAACTTATATATCTACATATAGAAGCTACCAGATCTAAAACGATTGTCTCTATTTTTGCTTTTAATTTTGGCTACTATGGGCGGTTTTTCGTTCTTTACTAAGTTGCAGCTGTTCCTGCAACCATGATTTTAATTGTATATCACATATAGGAAAATGCCTTCGGCTTTTTCTTTGTTGGAATCAAGTAAAAAACGAACTACAGGGAGTCGGGCAGCAGAGTCACTCAAAGACGACATCATGCCCCAGAACAGCATCTTTTCAAAAGAAACGTATGTTACATCATCTCTTGTCAAAGTATACATATATTATAACACCTTTTATATGAAGATAAGTTATTGCCAAACATTGCATTTTATTTCAATATTATGGTTTGTTAATAACGTCATTTATGGTTTTAATCTCCCATATGTAGCGTAATCTAAAAGGTGTACTTGACGACATTTCAGGAAATCAGCTAACACAATCAATTATTTATTATATAATATAGCTTGTCAAAAGATGCGGGCGTTATATCATCTTGAAAATCAAAATGTAGTTTTTTGTAAAATATTGCATATTATCGAATATCATCTTCTCTAATTACAAACAGCAGTATGTTGTACCAATAATCCCCTATTGGCGAAGGAAAAAAAAACAGAAATAAAAAAAAAAAAACAATAAAAAGAGGACACATCAGTTCTACCCCTGCAAAAAGAGGTTTCCTTGTTGTTCGAGGTGAGGGACTGTTACTTTCCGGTATGGGGTTTTCGAAGCTGATGATTCAGTTGGTGCAGTTTTCATTTCAATCTGACTTCATTTTTGAGGGTTTTCAGGCTATCTTCCGAAATTTCAGTAAAATTTTGCAATAAACTTTGACTACTAAGAGTAATCAAAATTATTGTTACCATTCCTGAATCAGCTTCAATTGGGAATCTTTCTCACTTGACAGTTTTTTTTTTATTTATTTAATACGTTCTAATTTTCGGTTGCTATGGGCCGTGGTTTGTTCTTTGCTATGTTGCAGTGTTGTAAAATGCTCAAAACTCAGTTGCCTATTGTGATTTTTAATAATCAGACTTTTAAAATAAAATATTTTTTAAAGCTTGGATTCTCCTTTAAAATAGCAAAATGTCTACCAGACAATTTTTATGTTAAGAAAAGGTAAAACAGAATAGAAAATAGAAAAAAAGACACTTGCTGCGTTCGTTTTTTCCGTTCTATCAAAATCGAATTCTCGGTTTTACTAACAAGCCGTTCGTTTGTAAAACCTCGGTTATACTTTGCGCTTATAAGCCGTTCTTTCAAATACCGTTCTTAGTTCTTAATTCGTCGTTCTTTAGGATGACGAACTGAGCATCATACTCCGTTTCACTACTTTAGTTTTACTTTTGAGTGCCAAATTTTAAAATCTAAAACCATGCAACGACGAACAACCAGCCAGTGGGTTGATTTGTTTAACATTAATAATTAACAAAAAAGTCGGTATGAGAGTTTCTATTTTTGGAAAAGTATCGATAAAGGTGTATTAAGCCCTTTATTTACCTCTTAGATACAGATTTTAGAAAGTAAATAACTTAAAAACCGGCGTTGTCTCACAAAGGTTCCGAGTTTATAAGAAATTAATATTAGAAATGGGTAGTTTTTTGTTCATTTGCTAATAAATAAAGTAAATAGAATAGTCTGAAATAGAAATTCCTCATGCGAAGTGCTACAAAACTTTGAGATTTATCACTATTTCGGGCATTTTTCTTTATATTTGTTTCTCAGAAACGTTTCTTATACGGAAGTACATAGCATCAAAAACTATCAATTCCAAGATGGAATAGAATTTTGATAGAGTGTAGCAGAATTTTAATTAGCATTGGAGAGGTGAGAATAACAACTAGCTTTAAGAATTGTCATTTTCCTTGCATTCTATAGACCTTCTGAAATAAAAAAAAGAACACTGAATAAACTGCCTTATTTTAAAAACATCTCTGGACCAGGAGATAAACAATGTCTAGACTTCCTTTTCCTGTCTCTAAATCACCAGCAGCAAGTGCCAAACATAACTTTGAGGTTCCTCATGTGACGGCGTCTGCTACAGCTTCCGGCTGGAGTTCATTGTCAGAGTCACTTTCCTCCTCTAGCAACTCCAATGACTGTCTTGCTGCATCCAGAAGTATCCTTTCCATTTCCGTTATGGCTGAAATTCTTTCGGGCTGATTGAAATTCTATCTGTGGTTGAAATTCCATCTCGCCATGATTTATAAGGTGTTTTTTCAGTTAAAACAACGTTTTTAGAGCAGGGAGAAAGCGCAATATAAGGGTAAAACCGAGGAAATCTTAGTGGAACTAAAAACGACATATGGCAAATTGCAGCTAATTTTTCTACAAGTAAAAATAACTTACCTGTTTGAAATGGCATAAAAAACTCCGGTTTTATTATATTGTTGTATTCATCTAAAAATCTCTCAGGCCGAAACTTCTCAGGGTCTTTCCATAGATTAGGGTCTAAATTCATGGCCCATAGAAAGGGTAAAATCATTGTTCCTTTTTTAACGTAATATCCTTCAACTATTCTATCCTAAAAAAATGAACAGTGTATGTTGGTGATGAGTCTTGCGCAAATAAAAGAGTGTATTTTGTTTAAACATAGGCTAAAAAACCATATATTTTAAACAGGTTTTCCTGTTTTTAGGAAAAAAGAAGAAGAAAAAAATTTTTCCTCAATTCATTCGAATTAAAACTCAAACTTTTTCTTTTCTCGATATCTGCCATACATCTCTTTCAGAAACTGTGATGCCATCTACATACTAACGAATAGCTAGCTACTCTACTTATTTGCCCAGTATAGGAATTTTGTATAGAGAAAGGGATTTTGAATATAAGTGCAGCCACTCAAGAGCGAGCAGAGAATGTTCAAGTTACTGTAGGAAGTCAGGTACACATTGATTGCCGCAGACCTTACATGAACAAGAAAGACTTGGAAAACTTGAAGAAGCAGAAAAAACGGTTAGAGCTAGAGAAAATCGATGAAGAAAGATATATTCTGAGATCCCATTCGAGGAAATTTGATTTCAACAGCTGCTTTTTAGTTTATAGCACAACAGTTACCCTTAAGACAAAGCAAAAGAAAGGATGTTTTCGGCAACAAGTGTCACGACGATGGCCTTCATCCGATAAAGTACTCAGAAAGGCAGTGGGCTGGGTTGTCAGCTCACCTGCTAATAGAACAGAAAATTATGAGGGGTCTTTAGACATTTAGAGGCCTTATTGGTGGAGGCTGAATGACAAAATTTAAGTGAAACCTTTAGATTATACCGCGTCCTGTTTGCATTGAAGTAAACAATCTCATGCAGGAATTTACAGGAAAGAAATACTGGACTAGCAAACAGGTAAAAAAAGATGGCTCTTGAGGGAAAAAAATGGAGGATAAAGACATATTGTTTGTCATGGAAATACTTGAAAAGTCAAATTTATTCGAAGATTGTGAAGACCTGAGATATATAGTGCATGGAGTAATGGCTCCCTTAGAATCGAACACGGATGAAACTCTGAAAGTAGGAACAGCGATTCTTGATGGTATGGTCAACAAGTCGGTAAAAGATGCTATTTTCAGAAGGACATCACAAATAACCCTGAAGACAGCTAAGAGATCTGGCTCACCGGGCATCAAGTACATAGATCCTAGCCTAATCTTCCAGAGATTCTTGGTTGTTGCAAAACTTTCAATCATGCCAGAAGGAGACTGCTTCAAACACAAATAATCAGCTGTTCTTTCATCATTTTTTGACGACAATGGGGTCACGAGTAGACCAAAGAAGCCTGATCTTGCGGCAGCTTTATTTGAAGCTTATAAAAACGTGAATAACCTGTACTTAAAAAGGAAAAACCTAATAAAACCCAACCTTCACGATTGGATGGTGAATCCCTTCTTTATAGACTTCAGTGGAAGACCGGAAGAAGCCTTTCAATTATATTTGACCGGTGCTTGTCTTTTATCGAAATGCAGTGCCCACACACTGCAGTTGTTTTGACGGATATGATGGAGGACCTGCAACGAAAAACCAGACACAAAGCTGAAGTGTGAAATTTAATGGAAGAGGTACTGTTTACTGAAGATAATGAAGATAATGAATGAAGATTTTCAAATGCTTAATAAAGAAATTATATCTAACAAAAAATAAGGCGAGGTTCATCCGCATGCTGGGTTAAAGCTTATGTGAAATGGAGGTCGAAGTTATTCACGCAAAAGGCGACGTCAATGTGAAGATTGTTAAAACTGCTGTTGAGAAGCCTAATATTCTTCGTAGCGCACTATTTGATAATGATACTGAATTACTCGTGCTAATACTGATATTATTCTCCAGAAGCGAAACCAGGCGGCATAAGTGTTGTGTGGGACATAAACATGAGGAATACTAGTTTGAGAATAGAACCCTGCAATTCCATACTTTACTGCCATGCGCTACTTCTCTGCAATGCAAGTTGTTCCGAAGAAAACAAGTCGTTTCGAAGAAGTTCTCAAGTTTTCGTAAAGGTGAGCACAAAGAAGGAGGTAGTTTGTGCCGGAAAAAGTACTTTATTGTGCATCTAATGCCACAAGAGTGATGAGAACCTAAATTCCCTGCGCGTCTATTATCAGGTTAAAATTTGGAGAGAAAATAGGAGTTTCGACCCTGTTCAGTGGGGATTCAGATGCAAGGGAGCAGTCTTGGTTCTTATGATGACTGATTTAGCCTCTGGTCCATTGCAGCTATTTAAAGTTGTGAAGTGATCATGTAAGCCGAATAGCTCTGACTCATTAAGATGTTCATGCAAGAAGTCAGGTCCAGATTGCTCTATAGTTTGCAAATCATGCAGAGGGATCTCCTGCAGAATGCCATGGAACCTGAAGACAATGACTCTGCCGTTAATGTCAATGATTTTTGAATATTTTCTGTTTTTAAGGTTATAAGGTAGTCGATTCTAGAGAAGAAGCATGTAATATTATTACGAAATAAACTTTCTAGCTTTTTGCCCCCTCCTCCACGTTTTTAGGGTGAATTTAACCCATTTCGCCGCGGGGTAGCGATGTCAGTTTCGGATAAATTAATAAGCACGTTTTTTTCTATCGAACAGTATAAAAACATTTCTGTTGCAATTTGTTCAAAGTCTAACCGTATTTTGACTGTACTTTGAATGGCTAAAGAGAATGGCTTTATTTTGGAAGATTTAACATGTGTGTGTTAAACCTTCCTTACAGGGCTGTAAAAGGCTGTTAAAGGGCTGTAAAGGGCTATAAAAGGCAGAGAGGGATAAGACCTGGGATTTTTTTTTTTAACAGCAGTGGAGGTTAAACTATATAAAAATAAATTCTGTTCCCTATTTCTATGAAAATCTTCCATTTTGGACACTTTCTTTTTCAATTTGCCCCATCACCCTCCCCTGAGCTGTTTACATGACGAGAAAAATAATTTCAATTATTTAACTAATGAAGTTAAATACTAGCAAAAAAACCCATATCAGCCGATGGAGGTGCATCACCCTTGCACTGTGTGATGATGTTTGCGCTGGGTTTGGGGCTTCCTATCCCCTAAGTTTATAAATTCTACAATTTCCCCTACAATTGTTTATTTTTCGATGTCATTCACCAATTTTTGTGCTTTTCAAGTTCGTTTCCCTTTTTCTATTAATATTACTCTAGTTCCAAGATAAGTTTCCTTCAGCCGTACCTCAGATCAACATGGAGAAGGAACGCAAATATTCAGTTCTTAAAGCTTCTAAATTGTTTTCTGGAGATGGAAATCAACAACGTAAACATCAATATATGCACGAAATTTTGTTGTAAAATAAACTTAACGCAGGTTAGACTCCTACATTTCAAAACACAAGTTAGGTCATTATTCAAACTGTTTTTTCTTGTCACTGTCTGCTATGTTCATTCATTTGATCGACTTATAAGACAGTTATACATAGTAAAGAAGAATTGAGCATCCAGGATTCTGTTTAAGGAGCACAAATTCTTCAAAACCTCAAATAAATATCCGACTTTCGTAAAACTATGAAACAAGAAACATAGGTAAACATCATAAAAATAATTATGTATACGAGATCGATGGGTGTATATACTCATTGCTTTTTTCCCTACGTAGATATTTGATAAGGAGATTTAGTATCAACGTACATAAATTTCAGGAAAAATAATTTCAAGACATAGAATCCCGAAGTTACGTGACTAAAATTGAATTGATTACTTTTCGTTATAATTCAGTAAGACAAGAAACCGATTAAAACAAATCTGCGATGAGAATTAGGATAAATTGTCCAGTAACATATGAAAATAATACATTTCCTTAATAGATTTGGTTCGCCGTTACTAAAAAAGAAATTTGGAGATTTTACTAAATTTGGGCAACAGCTGACATATCTTTGACATTGTACTTGTTACGCCATGATGACCATGAAAAATCGACAAGTCTTTTCACAGTGTATAGCATCTATAAACATTACTTGAACAAAATATTTTACCTAATGAGATGGCATTAGTGTGTGATCAATTATTTAGGATTGAACATCACCTTAAATTGGATCTTCGGCTCCCACAAATACGATTCTTTGAGCACTATCGAAGCGGATAAATTATACCGTTTTTAGCCTACAGGTATCAGATACTTTAAACGAAAACAAAATTTCTATTTTCCGTGACAATATACGTTTACCGTCATAGAATAACAAACCAAAAATGTATGACAAAAATGGAAGAGATTTTAGGGCTAGAGAGAGGGCAACTTAAAGATATATCGACCCAAAAAAAATTATTTTTGTAAAAAAAAAGAGTTTAAAATAAACTTTTGGTAATTCTGAAATCAAATCATTCATGATAATGAACAGTAAGTAACGAGCTACCGAGTAGAAGCAATCATTCTCAACATTAAAACAATCAATATATCGAAAGGATCTGCTTTCTATGCTTTTTCCAAATATCTACACTTCATTAAATCTAGAGTAAATCATAATAAAACGACCACAGAACCCCATCAAAGTCATACACCAGAATTACTCCAAAAACTTCAAGAAGGGGTGAACAAACTAGAGCAGCGTTTTTCAGCCCCTATATGAAATTTCTGGAATTTCATATGTTACCCAAGAGGGATGAAATCGTTAAAGTACACTTTTTCAGCAAAAAATTAAAGCCTACCTGATTTTTAAAGCCTACCAAATTAAAACCTACCTGATTTTTAAAGCCTACCAAATTAAAGCCTACCTGATTTTTAAAGCCTACCAAATTAAAGCCTACCTGATTTTTAAAGCCTACCAAATTAAAGCCTACCTGATTTTTAAAGCCTACCACAGCAAATATCTGATTTTTGCCAGTTTGTGCCAAAGACTTCAGTATAGACAAAATTTGGACCAAAGGGATAACGAGCAAAAATTCAGAGACAGTTAGAGTCATTTTATAATTATTTGAACGCAATATGTACAATCTTTTTTCAGAGATCACATTGATTTGCTGTACTATATTTCCTTCCAAGCACAGTAAATATATAGAAAGGTTTTTCATATCAAAAAGAAGATCTACGAAGAAGCTCAAATTAAATAGAAATTAGCTATACTTTAGAGAGATGCCACTTCTTTCCCCTCCATTTATTCACGCTAAGGTTTGTCAAGGGTTTTTAAAGGTATTTTAGAGTACAACAAGCAGAGACAGTATGTAATTGATTTTTTTAACGAGTTGTCTTTTGAAGCATTTGAAACAAAGATTTAATGGTTTACAGCAACTAAAATAAACAAGCCCTCCAATTCTCAAAACACTTAAAAAAAAACTTTGCAAATTTTCCTTAAATGCCTGTTGAGTCTGGTTTCTTACTAATGCACCCTAGTTCTTTCAGTTGATTTGCACGACAAGATTACTTAACCAGGTATTGAGGTGAGACAGAGTACAATATAGTATTATCCGTTTGGATGGAGCCCCGTTCACTTAAACTATCGAACCAAACCACCGTAACCTGGATCATAGATCAAGAGGCATTATGTGCAGTGATGTAGGTTTTCCTCCTGGAATACTTTTGGCGAGTCTTTAATATGCAGATGCAAATCATTAATACTTTTCATTACATCATGATGCAAATTAATTTTCAATTGACGTCTGAGTCCCAAGACATGCTTTTCCTACTACGAAAGTATCAAAAGTATCAAAGAGAGATGCAAAAAAGGAATAGATTTCATAATTTAGTCTTTGCTGGTAGAAAGTATTATTTTTGGAAACTATTTTTGTCAGCCCACAGCTGCGAGGTTAAAGGAGAGGTGAAAGTCTCTGCCCTCTTAACAGAAAGTAGAGATAATTGAGAAGCAAAATGGGAAGTTCAATAACAGGTAATGGAGAAGTCGGGTGATACTAAAGGTATGGTTGGATCGGATTAGCCTGAGAAGGGGTTAGAGATCAATCCTGTGAAGACATTGGGGTACTTCGCCTCGAGAGTGGCGAAAAGGAGTCTCTTTTAGGAGCTGGAGGTGTTAGTCAGACCCCTAAGTCAACAACTGGTTATGGCCTTTCATGACTACTGGTGATAAACTTGCCAAGGCGAGGCCTTTCCCAACCGCGTTCTCTGGGGGATATTCTCCCCCATTAGCAATTATGCCTGTTCCCCTATACCTACCCTTTACCCAACTCTCATCCTGAATTTTATCGACAGATGCTCCTTATTTGACTGAAACCCACGATACGTTACTTCATGCTCTCCGCACACCTTTACCCCGTATCCCTTTACCCCAATCAATCCCATGATCCTTTGTACATGTTACAATGAGTCATTTTAAAATAACCGAAGGGCAAGTTCAGTTTTGATCCAGATACGGAGTTGTTTCAATCATTGCGCGTTAAGGGGCTAGTTAACCCATCTCTTCTGATGAATGGTGCCTCTTCATTCACCAGAGACCGATTCTTTATTTCAGACGGCAAAGAAATTTCCTATTTAATCATGCTACAAGGTTCTTATAGCATTTAGCATATGGTCCCCCTTCAGAAGGCGGGCTAAGCCTGGCCGTCTCTTCACGAGATAATAGTATGATAATTGTCCACCTCTTGGGTGGACTTACGTCTTTAAACCCAAGTCCGTTGATGACTGTTCTATGGACTAAAACCCACAATAAGTTACTTTATGCTCTCCGCACATCTCTACCCCGTATCCCCTTACCCCAATCATTCCCATGGTCCTTTGTACATGTTACAATGAGTCATTTTAAACTAACCAAAGCGTTCAGTTTTGATCCAGATACTGAGTTGTTTCCATCACAGCGGGTTAATGGGCTAGTTAACCCAATCTCTTCTGATGAATGGTGCCATTCTTTTCACCAGAGACCGATTCTTCATTACTTTCAAACGTAGAATTGAGAGGGCAAGAAAACTTCTCATTTAATCATGCTACAAGGTTCTTATAGCATTCAGCATATATTTCCCTTTCAGAAGGCGGGCTAAGCCTTGCCGTCTCTTCACGACATAACAGCATGATAATTGTCCACCTCTTGCGCAGATTTACCCCTTCAAACCCAATTCCGTTGATAATGGTCATGTATCCCAATTATTCAAAAGAGCCCGGTATTGGAAACACTTTGGATGGTAGTGGATCTTTAACCAGATGTGGCCGTACCCAGCAAAAATTGTAACCCCCAAATTTGGAGGCAGATATCAAGAGCCTAGAAGGGCAAGAAGAGGACAAAGGTTACGCTCAAAAGGTCACTAATTAACCGAGAGACATCACATCGTCAAAAAGAGGTCTTGGAACTCGGGGAGTCCCGAACCCGGCCGTCCTTATGACCGAGGCTATTGTCCCGTCTGATCTACGTGTGCTATCACTACTAAATCCCCGAGCTTAGCACCTTGACTACAGAGTTCAATGGTCTAAGATTCCATCATTATTGCAAATAAACTTACCTCCGTACAGCTATGTGGTACTCCGAGTGGAAGTATGTTGTTTATACGCTGAACTTCCATTGTAAATGCTTCTAAATATCGTAATTTAGGCAAGTCATCCATCTGAACATCGTTATTTCTACCGACAACACTGTCAAGCTCTTCTTGAATCTTTTCCTTAAATTACATAAGCAGTTTAGTAGAATCTATATGATAAATAATTTTGCCTAGAGATACTGCACTTGAAAATTTCGCACCTTTTTGAATAAAAAGGAAAGGTAAGGTTTTGTTAGAAAACTTTAATTAAATTTTGAGAAAACTTTTACACCATATCTTACTTTAAGAAGCGAAACATTTTTTAAACTTACTGCAACTCAGGACTTAAGTAATTCCTCCCCAAATTTGTTGCGATTAAATGTAAAAAAAAAACTTTTGAAAGGAGAAAAGTTCCAACCAACAGAAGTTACCCTAAAAGTGAGGGAGCCTGCAAAAGCCACGAGTATCCTCACTTTTTTCACTAAAGTTTTTTCCCGAACTTCAAGGGAAACAAAAGGTATACTTAATTTTTTTTTTTTATGACAATTTTTTGATAATAAATGTGCTCATTTGCTGTAACATATACGGTTTAACACTTGGATATACCAGCCTGAAATAGATTTCGCATTTAATAAGTTTTGATTGAGGCGCAAGTTATAATTTTGTGAAAGGAAGGATTGGGAAGGATAATTAGAATAGTTGGGTAAGGATTTATTAGTCGATTAAGGATGAGGGGGACCCTCAGTTTAGTGCACATCTTATTTACTTAAAATTTTAATTCAACTTTCAAACAAAAAAAACTTGAATCATGGTTTAGAAAAAAACAAATTAGAGACTTTACAACGACGCGTTAGTTTGGCTTAGAAATAAAAAATTTGGGTGAGGGTTTTTGAGCTCTCAAATTTTTAATCTTATAATGCTTTTGCCTTATTAGGCGAACGTTGTCACGCAACGACATGGCGGGAAGAAATAATTTACTATCTGCAATGCTTTCTAGCTTTGAACAGTGAACCCACTAAAAAAAAAGTTTTATGAATGTCATTTCTGTGTCTAGAATGCCAAAAAATTCAATAATCGGGTCATAATTTTTGCATTCTTTTAATCCGTTATTGTTCATCTGACAGATCTTAATCGCAGACGAAGGCCTTAGCCCCTTTCCATCCACAATGTGATAATAACTAAATAATTATAAATATAACCTATCATTTTATATTCAAGGCATTTGCACAATAAGAGGGCAGCTGCACCCATTCTAAAAACTTAATTCGCACACACTCCTTTAATTAAAGGGAGATCAAGCAATGAATTGTTCTTTCATTAGACCAATCTGAAGTACACCATTCTTATAAAGAAAATAAAAATTTGCCGGTAACAAACTACTTTTGAGTCTTCCCCTTTCCCTTTCCCCCTCTTGCATGATAAAATAACCAATAAAATCCCTTTAAAAGTTAGCGTGCAACATTACTTTAAACCTACGATATATAAATGAATTTGTCTCAAATAAATCTGCTCATCCAAACAAAGCTTTCAAATTAGCATGTAGAATGTTGTTCATTTTATGTTGTCTACGTATATACATTTTCGGGCAAAATATAATGCCAAGCGAAATGTCCCGTGTCCTCAGAAACCGTAATTTTGTTGTTGATGTATTTAAACGGAGTGGAAATCTTAGAAATTTGCTCGATAATGCTTTTTTTTATGGCTGAGCTGGCCAAGATTATTATTTTGTGCCAGAAGAAGGCTGACAAAGACACTTTAGTGGGGTCCGATCTCACTAGTTACTATAAAGTAACTAGTTTATGTTAAAGTTTATGTTATAACTACCCCTAATATAATATCCCTTCTGATTTGATACAATCAGTTTAACGCAAAAGGCAACAAAAACATCCTCCATTCTCAGCAGTGATCGCCGAATTTTTAACATATTGAGCAACCTTAGAGCACTTAAGCCATAGTGCAAGCTACCCAATAAGGTAGGAAATTCAATGTATGTTACTGTTTCGGACAGTTGTTTATTACCTTTAAATATGCATTTCAAGCTTATGTTAACAAATTAACGAAAAATTTGAATCAGAAAAACATGATTCAATGCGTGAGGCCAATCACTTTGTTTGCCATCAACGATTTTTTTTAATATTCTGTTCATACGTTGCTGCAGTCATTCGAATGCAGTTGTCGAAATGTTCGTCAGTCGTCCGGTTCTTGCACTTGTTTTTAATTAATGTCATACTCAAAAATGAAATCTGGTGCAGATATGTTAACCTGAACATTGCCTTTACTCATAATCCAACCTCCATCATCATTGGATATTTTTCTTGGAGCGAAATTCATCACCACTGCAGAGTTGTCTTATTCAAAATGTTGCACGAGATAGTGGAGAATTCTTCGGCATCAATCTCGACAAAAGATGATTTGACGAACAATGCTACAATCGAAATGATTTGGAGTTTTGAAAGCGTTTACTGAATTGATTTTTCAGTTCCGAAAGAACTGTTATATGTTCTTTATTGTTATGGGGAGGCTGTGAATGTTCTTGCTTGCCAAGGGTCTGTGTCAAACGAACAAAGTGTTTGTATTCACCCTGGGTAAGATTTTTTCCCCACAGCTTTATTGTTTTTCGTTACATGAAGCCAAAAGTTAAGGGTATTTAGCTTTCCGGTTATGTTTCAAAAAAAAAAAAAAAAATATCGCAGCCAAACTTGATCTCCTAACTCAGGGATTAATTCACTTCGCTCTTTAAAAATTCCACGAAAGCAGGAAACTCTTCAAAACATTGCAAAGCCCTGCCTAAATCAAGCCAACGAAGTTCTCTATTTAGCAATAGATCACCAAACTTGCATTGTAACTCTTCAGTCAAAGTCCTTAACAAATGTCTCCTTAGTAAGTATTAAATAAAAAAACAAGTTTTTTAAACTGAAAGTAAGGAGCGACATTAAAACTTAAAACGAACAGAAATTATTCCGTATATGAAAGGGGCTGTCCCCTCCTCAACGCCTCGCTCTTTACGCTAAAGTTTTTTATTCTTTTAAAAATAAAGTTGGGAGACAGAGTCAAATTTTAGCGTAAAGAGCGAGGCGTTGAGGAGGGGACAGCCCCTTTCATATACGGAATAATTTCTGTTCGTTTTAAGTTTTAATGTCGCTCCTTACTTTCAGTTTAAAAAAATTGTTTTTTTTATTTAATTTCTGATCGTTTTTTAGTTAATGCAGCTTTTATTTTGGCTCACCGTCATTGATTAAGTAAACAAAATTTGCATAAAAATTTTACTCTTCTTTTGCTAAATGGCTGTCTCTAAATTTGGTTCTGACGTAATTTACAAATTAACTTACGTAACGAACTTCTATATTCGTATATTTTTCTTCTGGCAAAAAATACGTTGCAGATATAGTTGCAGATTTTTGCAGATATGAGCTTGAAACCTATGTAATAGGATTTTGTGATACGCTGCATCTGACGGTGGGATTTTCATTAAAATTCTTTCACTTGTAGGGGATGTTTCCTCCCTCTTTAAAAAATCAGGTAAATTTTCTCAGGCTTGTAGCCTTTGATGAGTAATACTAAACTTAATAAAATTTATATATTTAGAATCAGCATTATAAGCCCATTCTTTTGATACATTTATTGACATCAAAATTCCGTTTTTAAAAGTTTCGATTACTATTGAGCCGTAGCGCTTGTTTTTTTTTCTATTACGTATATGAGGGGGTTCTCCCCTTAGTCAATACCACGCTCTTTACGTTAAAACTAAAAAAAAATTTTATTCACAAACCCCTGAATCACAAAGGCCGTTTAATTAGAATAGATAGCTCTTTTGAAAGCACTAAAAAAACTGTAGCGTAAAGAGCGAGGTATTGACTTGGGGGATAGCCCCCTCATATACGTAATAACTTCTGTTCGTTTTAAGTTCTAATATTGCTTCTTACTTTCAGTTGAAAAAACTTGTTTTTTTTAATTTAATTTCTGATCGTTTTTTAAATAAGGCGTGGAAATCCGGCGCACCCTTCATAGAAATGTCCCTTATCCCAAAGAAACATCCTCCACGGAAAGATTCTACCGAGTAACCCCGTCCTCCAGCCCCCCCCCCCACCAGAAAAAAATCCTTCCTGAAAATGTCTGTATACTTCCCAATAACCAATACAATATGTAAGCAATGGGCAAAGTTTATATCTTGCAGCCCTTCCCCTGGGAACTGTGGGGGATTAAGTCATCCTAAAAGACATATTTATTAGATTTTCGACTATGCTGAACAAAATGGCTATCTCAAAATTTTAATTGGGTGACTTTGAGAAAAAAATGAGCGTGGGAGGGGGCCTAGTTTCCCTCCATTTTTTGGAGAGCACGCATCGTGATCTTTCTTCGAGTAAAAAATGCAAATTTCCATCTTTTTGCAGATAGGAGCGTGAAACCTCTTTAATAAGAAACCTCTCTGATGAGCTGAATGTCATGGTGTTATTTTTGTTAAAGTTAATTAAAAAAACAAAATTCCACATTTTCGCAGATAGGAGTTTGAAGCTTCTTTAATAATGTTCGTTGATAAGCTGAATCTGATAATGTGAATTTCGTTAAAGTTAATTAAAAAAAAATTGCAATTAAAACAAAATTTTATTGTTTAAAAAAAATTGAGTTGTGAGAAAGTCAAACTTTAGCGTAAAGAGCGAGGCGTTGAGGAGGGGATAGCCCCTTTCATATACGGAATAATTTCTGTTCGTTTTAAGTTTTAACGTCGTTCTTTACTTTCAGTTAAAAAAGTTGTTTTTTTTATTTCATTTGTGAACGTTTTTTAACTAATGCAGGCTTTGATTTTGGCTCACCGTGCATGAATAATTAAAGCGAAATTTGCATATTAATTTTACTTTTATTTGGTTAAATGGCTTTCTCGAAACTTGTTGAATTTTATTTTCGAACGTTTTTATTAGCAATAAATATACGTAACTTACGATTTAACTTACGTAACGAACATCTATATTCATATATTTTTAATACGTATATTAGGGGTTTTGCCCCCTAGTCAATACCTTGCTCTTTAAGCTAAAGTTCGAATTTTGTTCCAATTCTTTAAAAGTGACCCCTTAATCACAAAGGCCGTTAATTAGAATAAATAGCTCTTATGAAAGTACTAAAAAATCTTTGGCTTAAAGAGCGAGGCATTGACTAGAAGGTGAACCCAATCATATAGCTAATATTTTTTTGTTCGTTTTAAGTTTTGATGTTGCTCCTTACTTTCAGTTGAAAAACTTGTTTTTTTTATATTTAATTTCTGATTTTTTTTAAAATAATGATGGAAAATCCGGCGCCCCCTTCATAGCAATGTCCCTTCCCCCATGAAAACTTCCTTCGTGAAAAGATCCTCCCATATAACCCCCGACCCACCCCCACCCCCCACTACCAGAAAAAATTCCCCCTGAAAACTTCTGTATACTTCCCAATAACCAATACTATATGTTAACAATGGGTAGAGTTCATAACTTTCAGCCCTCCCCCTGGGGGCTTCGAAGGATTAAGTCATCCTAAAAGACATAGTTATAATATTTTCGACCATACTGAACAAAATGGCTATCTCAAAATTTTGATCGGGTGACTTTGGGAAAAAAAATGAGCGTGGGAGGGGGCCTAGTTGCCCTCCATTTTTTTTGGTCACTTAAAAAGGGCACTAGAACTTTTAATTTCTGTTCCAATGAGCCCTCCCACGATATTCTAGGACCACTGGGTCAATACGATTACCTCTGGGGAAAAGAAAAAAAAAACAAATAAACACGCATCTGTGATCTTTCTTCTGGCAAAAAATGGAAAATTCCACATTTTTGTAGATAGGAGCTTGAAACCTCTACAGTAGGGTTCTCTGATACGCTGAATATGATGTGGTGTGATTTTCATTAAGGTTCTATAACTTTTAGGGGGTCTTTCCCCCTTTTTTCGAAAATCACCCAAATTTTCTCAGGCACGTAACTTTTGATAGGTAAGATTAAACTTGATGAAACTTATATATTTGAAATAATAATTAAAATCTGATTCTTTTGATGTGTCTATTGGTATCAAAATTCCGTTTTTTAGAGTTTCGGTTACCATTGAGCCGGGTCGCTCCTTACTTACAGTTCGTTACCACGAACTGTTTGATACTAAACTTAATAAAATTCATATATTTAGAATCAGCATTATAAGCCCATTCTTTTGATACATTTATTGACATCAAAGTTCCGTTTTTAAAAGTTTCGCTTACTATTGAGCCGTGTCGCTTGTTTTTTTTTATTGTTTTTTTTTATTACGTATATGTTATTACGTATATGATGGGGTTCTCCCCTTAGTCAATACCACGCTCTTTACGTTAAAAGTTAAAAAAAAAATTAATTCACAAACCCCTGAATCACAAAGGCCGTTTAA
>JAQQPU010013821.1:0-23667 GCA_029168905.1 Artemia sp. Kazakhstan ARC1039 | reverse complement strand
CGGGGCATATATGGTTCTTATAAAAGGGATGCTCGTATAAACTTCAGGGAGGGCTCATTTGATTGGAAATTGAGACTTTGAGCTCACCTTTTAATAGTCAAAAGATATCTGTGGGCAACTAGCCACCTCCACGCCTTCTTTTTCCAAACTCATCTGATGACAATTTTAAGATAGATGTTTTGTTAAAAATAGTTCAAAGGTCGGATAAGAAAAACTCTGGTGTGAATACAACCCCCCAGGCCCGGGGGAAGGCATTTTTGACCTAAAGGCATGTATGGTTCTTATGAAAGGGATGCTCGTATAAACTTCATTGAAGTTTCATTGGATTGGAAATTGAAATTTCTAGTTCTCTTTTTAGAGTTAAGAGATTTAAGGGCAACTAAACCCACACTGCCCTTTTTTCTCCAATCCATCCGCTACAAATTTTGAGATAGCCAGTTTTTTGAAAATTGTTAAAAAATTAGATAACAAAACTCCGGTGTCAACACAACCCCCGAGGGCCGGGGAGTAGGCGTTGTAAGCGTTGTCCTGGGGGCGTATATGGTTCTTATGAAAGGGATGGTCGTATAAACTTCAGAGAGGGCCCTTTCGATTGGAAATTTAAAGTTCTAGTTCACTTTTTAAGAGTAAAAAGATATCCAAGGGGAACTAGCCCCTCCCCGCACACATCCTTCCCCCCCCCCCCCCACCATTCGATACAAATTTTGAGATAGTCATTTTTTTAAAATAGTTCAAAGGTCAGATAATAAAAACTCTGGCGTCGACACAACCCTTCAGGGCCCGGAGGGCCAGCATCGTAAGCTATTTCCTGGGGCCGTATATGGTCCTTATGAAAGGGATGCTCGTATAAACTTCAGAGAGGTCTCATTTGAATGGAAATTAAAAGTTCTAGTTCATTTTCTCAGAGTAAGAAAAGATTGGAGGGAAACTAGCCTCTCTCGCCCTCCACGTCTTTGGGTTTATCGGATGGATAAACCCATCCGATAATAGCTTGAGATGACCATTTTGCTAAAAATAGTTCAAACATCAGATAATAAAATCCACGACCGACACAACCCCCCAGGGCCCAAACTAAGGCGTTGTAAGTTATACTCGGTAGTATATATGAATCTTATAGAAGGGATGCTCGTACAAACTTCAGAGAGGGCTCATTTGATTGAAAATAGACAGTTCTAGTTGACTTTTAAGAGTCGAAAGAGAACTAAGGGCAATTAACCCCCCTCTCCCCAAGCCCTTTTTTCCCCAAACCCATCCAATAAAAATTTTCAGATAGCCATTTTGTTAAAAATAGTTCAAACATCAGATAATAAAAACTCCGAGCTTGACACAAACCCATTTTTTCACTTTGACATTGTTACTTTGATACCAGTTTTGATACTTTGATGAACATTTGATTTTTTTTTTAAGTTTGATTTTGAAATAAGGAATTTTTTAAAACTTGACACTTTTTGCAATCAAAAACAAACAAAAATTATTAAAAAAAAAAATTCCGAAAAATAAGTTTTTCAAAGAAAAGTAAAGACCATTTTAAATTTAAGCTCAGCATATACATATACCTGTTAAAATTCAAACTCAAAACGACCAGAAATTACTATTAAAGAATAAATGAAACCCAAAACGAACAGAAATTAAATAAACAATCATAGCAAAAAACATACAACAAGTAGGCTAATAATATGAATGAATAAATAGATCTTAAAGCCAGTAATGCTTTGATTGAATATGAAAATCAATCTTAAAACAAAAAAAGATATTTTGCTATTGAAGTATAAATGATACTTAAAACGAACAGAAATTAAATAAACAATATATGCAAACAAACCTACAATAGATATTAATGTAAATGAATAAATAAATCTTAAAACGAGTGATACTTAAATGGAATATGCAAATCAAGCTTGAAACGAACAAAAATCACTACAAACAAGAGGTTGGGAATCGCTTCTTCTCTCACTGTAATAGTCTAAAACCTACTGCGTCATTGGCACTTTACTGAAAACTATATGCGTCTTGAACAGTCTTGGAAAGTATAAACAACATCAAATTGAATATTTAATGTATAATGATATTAATTGTTGAAAGATCCATCAGTTCAAGAATCTATTTCATTGTAATTTTATTTTTATTTTCAATGTTTTAAGAACTGGAAAAGAAGATATTTGTAATATAATTCGCTTTCAGTTAAGCGCCAATAACGCAGTAGGCTTTTGTTTTTTATTTACAGTTAAGAAAGAGGACATTATCCAAACTCTTATTTTTAGTGAAACTATATGTGTCTTGAACAATTTTAAAAATAACTAAGGAATTAAACTGAAAATTTGATGTATAATGATATTAATTGCTGAAAGATCATCAGTTCGAAATTTACTAAAATTAATGTTCATTTTCAATATTAAGTACAAAAGAAAACATTTGTAACAAAATTACTTTTCAGTAAAGCGCCAATGACGCAGTAAGTTTTAGACTTAAACATTGAGAGAAGGAAGTGATACCCAAACGCTTGTTTGTAGTGATTTTTTTCGTTTCAAGCTTAATTTGCATATTCAATTTAAGTTTCACTCGTTTTAAGATTTATTTATTCATTTTTATTATTATATATTGTATGTTTGTTTGCATTAATTTTTTATTTAATTTCTGTTCGTTTTAAGTTTTATTTATGCTTCAATACCAAAATATTTTTTTTCGTTTTAAGCTTGATTTCATATTATTAGCCTACTTTTTGTATGTTATTTGGTATGATTGTTTATTTAATTTCTGTTCGTTTTGGGTTTCATTTATGCTTTAACAGTAATTTCTGGTCGTTTTGAGTTTGAATTTTAACAGTTATTTGTATCTGCTGAGCTTAAGTTGAAAATGGCCTTTACTTTTTCTTTGAAAAACTTATTTTTCGGAAAGTTTTTTTTTTAATTAATTAGCATAAAAATCTAATACTGCTGGTGTAGCAATTGTCATGGAAATTCTATTTTTAGTTTTGGTGAGTATTGATCCAAGTCACTTTTTACTTCCAGTTTTTTGTCACAAACTATTTGATAAGATTCTCTTGTGACGAAAATTTGTTTGAACCTGTTCATTTTATTTAGTTGAATAAGACAGTAAAACTTCTTTAATTCAGAAAATAAAATTGCTTTCGCTATTCTACTTTCTTTTTTTTAATGTCAGAATAAACAAGGGATTTAAGTTCGAGGGGGAGAATTGTCCTTTTATGAAACAAATAAATTTTACATGGCCGTTATAAAATCAAAACTTGGTATCTATGTTGGTAGGATGATTTTGAGTATCTCTACTCCTTCTGTAAACTCTTCTAAAGTGTAGGAAATTGCATAAGGACAAGTCTACATCTGTTATAATCTGCGGAAGCAATAAATTTTTCTGTAAGGTTGGTTTGAATTTTCTTTTCTTTTAAGATTAAATGCTTAATAATTAAATATATTAGCCTATTGATTAAATCAATTGATCCATTTGCCAGGAATCCTTGTCGCTTAAAATTTACTGTATTTTGTTTCATTTTGCATGCAATTTAATTGCTCTTTTTATTTGAGAGTTTCTCCCTAAAAGTATTGAAAAACCAACTTATTCCTACGAAAAAAAATATCTTGAAATATATATTCCATGTCACCAAACCACTACTACTATTTTGGCGTCTGCCCCCTACCCTGAAAAATTTTATGCCAGCACCCTTGCTGCATACGTATATATGTATTCATGCTTATATGCATATATACATGTATACACAACCTAAGCCTTTTTGAAGCCTCAGGATCAAACATGCTCTCTTTTCCAATAAAAATCCGTATATATGAACAACGAGGAAATGTCATAACTTATAACCCTTGCCCAAAGACTAGGGGAAGGTGTGTCAATCTCAGAGACATTGTTATTTGATCTTTGAACTATTTTGAACAAAATGGCCATCTCAAAATTTTGATCTGATACATTTTGGGAAAAAGAGCGTGGGGGAGGCTGTTTGCCATTTGATCACTTTTGACCCTTAACAAGGGGCACTAAAACGTCCGATTTCTCATCAAAGTTTGTACGACCACCCTATTTATGGTTCTTCCGTAAAAACCTTATATGTTAACATTAATCAACTTGCATAACTTACAGCCCTTGCCCCGGCAGCTTGGGGGGGGATTCAACCCTGAAAGCATAGTTATTTGGCCTTTAAAGTATTTTGAACAAAATCTAGCTCAAATTTTTGACCGGATGAATTTGGTAAAAGGGGTGTGTGTGGGGGGGGGGGCTCCTTTAACTTTGATCCCTTTGAACTCTTAAAACTGAAACTGGAACTTTTGATATCCGATCGAGTGAGCCCCCTCCAAAGTTTATAATGACCGCTTCTTCCACAAAAATCTTATATGTTGACAAAGCGCAACTTGCACAAGTTACAACTCTCGCCCCGTGGACAGTGGAAGATTTTTCAACCCCTGAGTTACAGTTATTTGACTTCCGGGCTATTTTGAACAAAATGGCTATCTCAAAATTTTGGTCAGATGCATTGAGAAAAAAGGGCGTGAGGGGGGCTGGTTACCCTCCGATCACTTTCGACTCTTCTGAAAGGCACTAGAACTTTCGATTTCCAACCGAATGAGCCCAATCCATAGTTTATATGACAACGCCTTCGATAAAAATCGTATATGCTAACAATGGGCAACTAGCAAAACTTATAGCCCTTGCCCCAAGGACAGGGGGTATCAAAACCGGAACCACAGTTATTTGACCTTCGGAGTATTTTGAAATAAATGACCATATCAAAATTTTGATCGGAAGCATTTGGAGAAAAAGGGCGCGGAGGTGAGTTGCCTTCCGATAACTTTTGCCTCTTAAAAGAGAAACTAGGACTTTAGGTTTCAAATCAAATGAGCCACCTACGAAGTTTAATCGACCACCCTTCCCATAAAAACTTTATATATAAACAATAGGCAACTTGTATAACTTGCAGCCCTGCCCCTGTGGGCCATGGGAGTTTTTCAACCCCGGTGAAATAGTAATAAGACCTTTGGACTATTTTGGGCAAAATGGCTATCTCAAAATTTTGATCGGAGAAATTTTGGAAAAAGAAGGCAGTGGGGCTAGCTGCCCTCCGATCGTTTTTGACTCTCAAAAAGAACACTAGAACTTCCAATTTCCCATCGAATGGGCCCCCATCCAAAGTTTATACGACCACCTCTTCCATCTGAAGTACCACTTGGAATAATATCACTGAATAAGTAAAGAGCAATTTGGGCACAATGTATTTTTTTCTGACCCCTTACTTAGACTTAGGTCTTCCAACGCCGGCTGGCGCATAAGGTGACAACGGTGCCTTTCCATGACGATCGCTCTTGTGCTTTTGACCAAAGTTCTGTGAGCGATGATCTCAAAAGTGCAGCGTCCTTCCCAGTGTTGCCTTCTGTCACCCACGTCTTCTAATGCCAGAAGGAACCCAGCACCACACATCGTGGGGTAGGCGGCCCTCATCTATTTGCATCACGTGACCCCAATATCACCATCGGTTAGTCACAATTCTATCGATCACGAGCGGCTGCTTTGTTTTTTCACGTATAGAGGCGTTAGTGAGCTTATCAGTCCACTGGACCAAGGATACGCCGAAGACAGATGTTCTCAAAACCCTGGATTCGCTTTTCCAGCTTCTTAGTCAACGCCCCAGATTCACAGCCGTACATTAGTACGGAGAGGATGTTACTATTGAAAAGCCGGAGCTTGAGCTGTAGGGAGTATGCTGGATTCCTCCACACATTTCTTAGCTTATTGAAGGCGCTTCCTACGCATGTAATCCGTGTGGTAATTTCCCGCTCAAGGCTACCATTCTATTGAATGACACTATCCAGGTACTTGAACTCTTCAACCTCCTCTAGTACATCAGATCCGATTTTAACCGGTGGGGCAGGTAGGGTATTGACGCTGTTTCATATGACTTTTGTTTCCGTGTACTGATTGACAGATCAACTCGCCCGGCCGTACTGGAGAGTGCAGCTACATTATTCTGTAGCTCCTCTCTTAAATGAGATAGGAGGGTTATTTTTATCAGCAAAATCACCATCATAGAATGTGCGGTTTAGGTTCAGCTGAATTCCACCTCTGAAGTTACATTTTCGAAGTACGTAGTCGATGAGAATAGCAAACAACAACAGGGAGAGGATACATCCTTGGCGGACACCAGACATCACACTGAACCATTTGGTAGGGTCCCCATCATCAGTCCGTACGGCACATAATTGATTCTCGTATAGCCTGACAATCATACAAACAATTTTGTCAGGGAATCCATAATACCGAAGTATTTTCCATAGTTAGTCTCTGTGGACCGAATCAAACGCTTTCAAAAAGTCAATGAAGGCAACAATAATCTCAGTCTGCCATTCGTTTGCTTCTTCTATGAGTACCCTCAAACTGAATTTCAAATCAGCACACAATCTCCCTGGTCGTAACCCATGTTGCTGATCTCTTAATATAGCGTCGACTATCGACTGAATACGGTTCAGTAGTACTTGGCAGAAAATCTTACTCCCTACAGACTGCAGAGTGATACCTCGCCAGTTATTACAGTCGGTTGTTCTGCCTTTCTTAACTAGCTTTGACAATAACCTCTTTCTTCCAATCGGTGGGAATATTTTCAGTTTTCCATACCTGAGAAATAACCTCGTGAAGGGGCTCGGCAAAGACTTCAGCTCCATACTTCAAGAGTTCAGGCTGTAAGCCATCAACTCCTGCAGCTTTGCCATTCATAATCTTATACAATACTGTCATGACTTCGAGCAGTCTTATAAGTTCTTCGCTTATGTTAAGTTGGAGGAACGGTAGCTCAGCCGGAGGAGATACAGGGTTTGTAGGCGGTGGAAGGTTTAGTACCTCATTGAAGTATTCCTTCCATCTCTTATCAATGTCTTCCTTTTTTGTAAGAAGTTGGCCAGCCTTACTTTCAATCACAGGTGCTGGCTTTCTAAAATCTCCAGTTATTTCTTTTGTGATACGATAGACTGTTCGACTGTCACCCTTACTGGCGGCTGCCTCTGCTTCAGCCGCCTTTGTCTCAAGAAAGAGCCGTTTGTCATTTCTGGTAGACCGCTTTAAGCCTTGCGGGATTCCTTATATTTAGGTTTCAAAAAATCTTTTTACTCGACAGTGGAATCATTCTCGCATGATTCCAACATGGTTTTGGCTTCTTTTCGGTCATTCATAAGTTTCCAAGATTTGTCGCTGATCCACTGCTCACTTTTCTTTTTTGCATACCCTGTGTTTTCTTCGGTGGCATTCCGCACACATTGTACAATAGACTCCCATCTCTTGTCTACTGTTGCAGTTCTGTCTTCAGTTGAAAGACTTGCAAACCTATTAGCTAGATTCACACAGTACGCTTGTCGAAGATTCTTGTCCTGGAGCTTCCGGACGTCAAAGGACTTGACAGGGTTTTTACATTTCTTCACTGTCTCCAGCTTGAGTTTGAAACTGGCAATCACCATTTGGTGGTCAGAGTATGTACCTGTGCCACGGTAAGTTCGCACATCCTCCAGCAATCGTCTATGACGATTTTTCACCTATATGTGGTCAATCTGGCTTCTTGTAACACCGTCAGGAGAAGTCCAAGTATATTTGTGCACTTCACGGTGGGGGAACCATTATCTACCTACTATCAGGTTTTGGCTTTCCCACATATCCACCAAACGCGCTCCATTAGCATTGATAACACCCAGGCCATGGCGGCATAGCACATCAGGCGCAAAACCACTATCACTTCCAACTTTGGCATTAAAATCGCCACACACAACTAATACATCGTGCTCAGGTACTGTATTAAGTATGTCGTTCAAATCACTATAGAAACTGTCCTTGGTGTCCCCACCAGAATCGTTTGTGGGGGCTGTAACGACGGTAAGTTTAGACTGGGAGCTTTAAAAACGAGCCTTAAGAATTCTTTCATCCATAGGCACAAACTCCAACATCGACTTCTTTGCTTGTTTACTGACAACTAGGGCATCTCCGGCTTCGCGTCTCTTCTCTTTACCTGCGAAGAATACTTCATAGTTGTCAACGTATATTGAACCAGCGCCAGTCAGCCTGGCTTCAGAAACAGCTCCTACTTCAATCTTATATGATTGGAGAATTCTAATCACGCCCTCTAGATGACCTGGTTGTGTGTCAGGATCAACAGTCCTAACATTCCAAAAAGCAAGACGAAAAGGTTCATTCGCTGTCAAAAATTGTGTCCAGGGACGATCAGTAGTCGTTACCAGAGAAATCAAATTAGGTCCGAGTCTTTTCGTTGTCGTCATGAAAATCATCTAAAATTTTTACAGGGATAGGGGATTAGCCTATCGCCCAACCCTCCTCCCTTCCTGGCTTGGGACAGGCTGCTCATCGATCCCCGAGAGGCAAGGGTCCTAACAGGCGGAATTAAAAGGTGGTTTTCTGACTAAGGCACTTCGTATAGAATGTGTTGTCGTAGAAACTTCAAAAGGAGCTCATTCGGTTGGAAATTGAAAGTTCTAGTGCCCTTTAAAAAAATCAAAAGTTCAACAAGTCCCCGTCCCCCACGTTCGTTACTTCCCCAAACTCATCCAAACGAAATTTTGAGATATCCAATTTGTTCAACATAGTTGGAAGGTCCAGTAAATATTCTTTGGGGATGACACCCCCCCCCACAGCAATCAGTACACGGGCCATAAGTTATAATAGTTGCTCCTTATTGATATATAGGGTTTTTACGGAATGGGTGGTCGTATAAGGTTTTGAGGTGTTCATTTGATTAGAAATCGGAAGTTATACTCCCCTTTTTAAGAGTCGAGAGTGATTGGAGGGCAACTAGCCCCCTCCCTCCTCGTCCTCTTTTTGCCAAATGCTTCCGATAGAAATTTTTAAATAGCCATTTTTTTCAAAATATTCCAAAGATCAAACAATAAGGCATTCAGGGTCTACACAGCCCCCCAGAGACTGGGGGCAAGGGTTGTAAGTTATGCCTCGGGGGTATATAAGGTTTTTATTGAAGAGATGGTCGTCAAACCATCAGAGGAGGCTCATTTGATTGGAAATTGAAATTTCTATAGTTCCCCTTTAAGAGTCAAAAATGATAGGAGGGCAACTAGCCCCCCACCCTCCCGACCCCTTCTTTTCCCCAAACATATGATATTAAAATTGTGAGTTAGACATTGTGTTCAAAATATCCCAAAGAACATATAACAATCTCTCCAGTGTTGACACAAACCCAAAGACCCAGAGGGAGGGGTTGTAAGATATGCCCCGGGGGCATATACGGCTTTTACGGAATGGCTGATCGTATAAATTTTGGATAGGGCTCACTTGATTGGAAATCGGAAGCTATATTGCCCTTTTTAAGAGTCAAAAGTGATCTGAGGGTATACAACCCCCCCCCCTTCACCCATCATTTCCAAAAACACATCCAATCAAAATTTTGAGACAGCTATTTTTTCAGCGTGGTTAAAAGGTCCACTAACTGTGTCTTTGAGGATGTCAACACCCCCCTCCATTCACGGCCCTCGGCGAAAGGACTGTAAGTTAGGTAGTTCGTCCATTGTTTACATATAGTATATTTTACTGAGAAAGGTGGGCATGTTTCATCTTTACTTTTCAAAAAGACGAATGGCATTCAGGTAAGCCTTTCAAAGAATGTTGATGGGAGTGTCGAACTAAATCAAAATACGTTATGTGTATACAGGTTGTCGAAAGGGCGTACCTTAGGAATGACTGAGTATGTTAATTTGGGACTTTCAGGAAATGAGATGGAAGATGATCAATTGACCGAGAAGACAATATTTGCACACTTCTAAAACTACCTTTACTACTAACAATAAAACAACTGCTTCTGTAGCGAGTACTACCAAGGCTGAGGATATTGAAATGAACATTGGAAGAGACATCGAGGGAAAAGTTGAATTAAAACAAAGCACATTATGTCTATACAAATTGCTGATATAGGCGTATCAGTGATATATTTGGAACGGCTTACCGATCAAGATGAAACTTCTGGGTATTCATGAGGGGGATGTTCAGCTAACCAAAAGGCAACATATACCTGCTACTACTGCTATGAATACTGCTACTACCACTGTTACTGCTACTACTACTACTACTACTACTACTACTAATACAACACTATTACTGCTACTAATGCTCCAACTACTACAAATATTACAAGTGGTGAAAATTTGACTGAACATTGAGGTAGGATTTAAACTAAAGCAAAACACTATGTGCGTGCAGATTGTCAAAAGGGTGTATCTCAAAAATGGATTTGGGTATTAAATTGAAATTTTCAGAGAATTACCGTATAAAGGTGAGATTTCCGGAGTGTCGTAAGGGGGATGTTCAACTGACCAAAAGACAGGATGTACATACTGCTACTGCTATTAATACTATTGCTACCAATGTTACTACTACTACTTCTCCTACTACCACCACTACTACTATGATACTAGTACTATTAACGCTAAGTATAAAGGTGAAAATCTGAGAGAATATTCAGGGGAAATTTGAACTAAATTTTGAACTAACTCTATAGACACTATGTACATGCAGATTGTCAAAAGAATGTATCTCAAGAATAGATTTGGGTATTAAGTTGGAACTTTCAGAGAATGCTTAAAGGGGAGATCAATTGACCAAAAGGCAATATGTACACGCTACTAATAATACTGCTACCACTGCTACATTTGCTACTACTACTTCTACTCCAACTATTAATTCTATTGCAGCTACTTGTAAGGTTAAGGGCATTAAGATAAAAATTTCAAGAAGTATATGAATGTATAGGTTATCACAAGGACATATTGGCAATGTCATAGCGGTGGCTAATTGATTAGAACGATATTCAACTGACCATAAGGTAATATGTTAATACAACTGCTGCTACTATTTCCAGTACTATTGCTATTAATACTACAACTAATACTACTAATTCTAACACTACTACTGTGATTACAATTACAACTATGCCTAAGGGTATTAAGGTGAAATTGTCAGGTAATTTTGAAGGGGGGGGTGAACTGAATCACGATACGCTGTCTGTGTGCTGGTCGTCAGAAGGCCGTATCAGCAATATCTTAGGAGCAGTTTGGTGTGTGAAGTTGAAACTTACAGGGCTTGTTGCAGGGAATGTTGTACTAACCAAAATGACAATATTTGCATCCTAATGCTACTGCTTCTACTCGTACTATTACTACTAATACTGCTACAACTACTACTGCAACTAAATATAAGGCTACTAGTATTAACTACTACAACTACTGTTATTACTATACTCTATTACTTCTAGTACTACTACTACTGCTACCAAAGGTAAGGGTATTAAGGCGAACATTTAGGGTAATATTGATGCTGTATTGAACTAAATCAAAACAAACCATGCCCACACAGGTTTTCAAGAGGACGTGTCAGCAATAAGTCGGGACCGGTTTATGGTATTAAGTTGAAACTTTCAGCGTGTGTTGAAAGGGATGTTGAAGAAAACAAAAGGTAATAGTTGCTTGCTACCACATACTGCCACTAATGCTACTTCTGCTGTTGCTACTACGCAAGCTAAGGGTATTAAGAGGAAGTTTTCAAGGAATTTTAGGCGTATGTTGAACTAAATCAAAACGAACTATGAATATGTGGATTGTGAAAATGGTGACATTAAGACCTTTCACGATACGTTGCGGTGGATTTTGAAATAGCTAGAAAGCACTATGTGCGCACTGTTATTGTTACTACAACGGTTACTGTAACTAATGACACTAAGGGTATTAAGGTGAAACTTTTAGGGAACATTCAGGGGGAGTTTCAATTAAACGGAAAAACTATAGACATACGAGTTTTCGAAAGGGCATATAAGCAATATCATAGGCAGCGCCGTACTATGATAGATAGCGATATCATTGAAGTTTTAAAGGAACTAATTCGATTGGAAATTAAAAGTTCTAGTGCCCTTTGAAGAATACAACATGATTAAAGGGCAAGCAGTCCTCCTCCTAAGCTTATTGATTTTCCGAACACATCCAATAAAAATTTTGAGATAGCTGTTTTGTTCAGCATTGTAGAAAGGTCCAGTAACTTTGTCTCTAGAGATATTAGGTATATCACCCCCCCCCCATAGTTATTCAGTTTCACCATTTTGCTTTAAAACTAAATGTTGATTTAAAACTAAATCAAAAGGCACTCTGTAAATGCTGGTTAAGACAACCTCAGATATCTCGGCATTAGTCCAAGAACGACTGAGGGTATTAATTGAAAATTTCAGGGCTACTGCTATTACTATTACTATATTTAATTATATCGATTTTACACTTTAACTATATCGAAAGAATGTAAGCATATCCAGGATGTCAAAAAGCATTGATAGAATGTCTTGGAAATGGTGTTAAATTTTATTTTTCAGTTCAACTCGAGGAGATATAAAACTAAATTAAACAATACACTTTGTGTCCAGATTTTCAAAAGGTGTATGTTGTTAAAAATTGTTGAAAAATTTTCTACATGATACGAATAGCAAGCCAAGCTAGGAATTCTTTTGTAAAAAGACCATGTAAATAAAAAACGAACAGAAATTAATTTGAAGAACTTTTCCCACAAAATAAGTTTTTCAAAGAAAAGTAAAGTGATCCATTAAATAAAAATTGGCAGAAATAAGGCCAAATAATCTTCCAAGCGTAGAACTACCACAAATTACCATCAATAAATAAATGAAACCCATAAGGAACAGAAATTATAGTAAATAACCGAGCCAATTTCAAAAGGAGAAGAAACTAACGTGAGTAGGACCGACAAGACCCTATGTCTTCTCATGACCAGAACATAATTTGCACTTTACTGAAAACAAAATACGTTTTAAGTGTTTTCACTTTTCTAATTACAATAAAAAGATTTTTTAAGACTTTAAGGAATAAATATCAGTATATTTATACAAAACAATTAATCCACGCTCATTTGTTTTCTCTGCACCCATCTATCCAAAGCATTATAGTAATACTATAGAGTACAAGTAGCGGAACTATACATCTACAAAATAATCAATTATAATGCCAGTTTCTAAAATGTATCAGGCCATTGACCTTTCCAAGAAAACAATTGAAATTTCAAAACTATTCTGTAATTTTTACGAAATAATAAATACCAGTTAACAAAGAAACAAGTTTCTTTGTTAACGCAATAAATTGCCACAATAAATTATATTAAGGGTCTGGTAAGTCGACACTTCAAAAATAAAAATTCTGTACAAAAAGAGATTAAAATGGTCCTGGCATATCAACCTTACTCGTAGGAAACAATTTTGTGTATTTAAGACTCCTCCAAGGTGTTTAGACCGGGATGAGGTGGCCTAATCTGAGAATCTTCAATAGGTGGTTGCAATTTCATGATAACAAAAATAGAAAGTGCTGCTTTGAGTTTGGATCGCTAAAAATACGTGTTTCTGGTATTGTAAAGTATTTGTATTTGGGACTTTCATATTTAGTACAACACGTCTTTTATTTAGTTTCTATTTGTCACTTTCAATGTTAATACAGTGCTTCCAATGCCGACACAAGTGTAGTATTACAGCTATAGTATTATTTTCTGACTTAAATTTTTCTGTGGATTGTGTGGTTGAAGTGCTCTGGCATTAAAAAAAGGAAACTCGAAAGGTGTCTATTATTTTTTGTTTCTTTTCCTCTTGATTTTTCCATTTCCCGAAACACTCCCAATTAAAGAAATTTTAATTTAAATTAGTCTATAATTCTTCATACCTTTTCTTCTTGATTTTCTTACTTAGAAACAAGAATTTGGCTTCTGCCTCCTCCCCTAACTGTAAAAGTCTAAAGCCTAATGCGTCATTTGTGCTTTACTGAAAACGAATTATTACAAATATTTTCCTTTTGTACTTACAATATTGAAAACGAAAATAAAAATGCAGTTAAATAAAATCTAGAACTGCTAAATTGTTGAAAAATTTTCTCTAGTATACAATTAGCAAAACCAAGCTATGGATTCTTGTATGGATAAAACCGAAAAGATTTAAGAATATTCTTTTCTTTTTCCAAAAAAGACTATTTCAATGAAGATCGAACATATATTAGTTTAGAAAAATTCCACAAAAATAAGCATATATATATATATACATNTTTTTTTTTATTTAATTTCTGATCGTTTTTTAGTTAATGCAGCTTTTATTTTGGCTCACCGTCATTGAATAAATAAACAAAATTTGCATAAAAATTTTACTTTTCTTTTGCTAAATGGCTGTCTCTAAATTTGGTTCTGACGTAATTTACAAATTAACTTACGTAACGAACTTCTTTATTCGTATATTTTTCTTCTGGCAAAAAATACAAAGTTGCAGATTTTTGCAGATATGAGCTTGAAACCTATGTTATAGGGTTTTCTGATACGCTGAATCTGACGGTGTGATTTTCATTAAAATTCTTTCACTTTTAGGGGATGTTTCCCCCCTCTTTAAAAAATCAGGTAAATTTTCTGAGGCTCGTAGCCTTTGATGAGTAATACTAAACTTAATAAAATTCATATATTTAGAATCAGCATTATAAGCCCATTCTTTTGATACATTTATTGACATCAAAGTTCCGGTTTTAAAAGTTTCGATTACCATTGAGCCGTATCGCTTGTTTTTTTTTTATTGTTTTTTTTTTATTACGTATATGTTATTACGTATATGATGGGGTTCTCCCCTTAGGCAATACCACGCTCTTTACGTTAAAAGTTAAAAAAAAAATTTATTCACAAACCCCTGAATCACAAAGGCCGTTTAATTAGAATAGATAGCTCTTTTGAAAGCACTAAAAAAAACTGTAGCGTAAAGAGCGAGGTATTGACTTGGGGTAGAACCCCCTCATATACGTAATAATTTCTGTTCATTTTAAGTTCTAATGTTGCTTCTTACTTTCAGTTGAAAAAACTTGTTTTTTTTTAAATTTAATTTCTGATCGATTTTTAAATAATGCTTGGAAATCCGGCGCCCCCTTCATAGAAATGTCCCTTACCCCAAAGAAACATCCTCCACGGAAAGATTCTCCCGAGTAACCCCCTCTTCCTGCCCCCCCCCCCTCCCCCACCAGAAAAAAATTCTTCCTGAAAATGTCTGTATACTTATACCCAATAACCAATACAATATGTAAGCAATGGGCAAAGTTCATAACTTGCAGCCCTTCCCCTGGGAACTGTGGGGGATTAAGTCATCGTAAAAGACATATTTATTAGATTTTCGACTATGCTGAACAAAATGGCTATCTCAAAATTTTAATTGGGTGACTTTGAGAAAAAAATGAGCGTGGGAGGCCCAGTTGCCCTCCATTTTTTTTGGTCACGTAAGAAGGGCACTAGAACTTTTAATTTCCATTCCAATGAGCCCTCCTACGATATTCTAGGACCACTGGGTCAATACGATTACCCCTGGGAAAAAGAAAAAAAAAAACAAAAAGAAAAAAAAAACAAAAAATAACAAACAAATAAACACGCACCCGTGATCTTTCTTCTGGCAAAAAATGCAAAATTCCACATTTTTGTAGATAGGAGCTTGAAACCTCTACAGTAGGGTTCTCTGATACGCTGAATATGATGGTGTGAATTTCATTAAGGTTCTATAATTTTTAGGGGGTCTTTCCCCCTTTTTTCGAAAATCAGCCAAATTTTCTCAGGCGCGTAACTTTTGACGGGTAAGATTAAACTGGATGAAACTTATATATTTGAAATCAGAATTAAAATCTGATTCTTTTCATGCATCTATTGGTACCAAAATTCCGTTTTTTAGAGTTTCGGTTACCATTGAGCCGAGTCGCTCCTTACTTACAGTTCGTTACCACGAACTGTTTGATGTGATAATCGAATGACAAAGACTGCGACAAAGTTCGATCAATTTAAAACAAAGTTTTGATTTCGTATTGAAGACTGCTATGACCACTTGAGAGCAGTATGAATAAATTCTTGTTACGTGTTGATGTTACCTGGCTCGAGTTTCCTGTCAATATCATTTCCTGTACGATTTTTCCGTGCAGTTCATACAGCAGATGCAGGATTGCCGCCCTTAATGATTAATCACTATTTCTAGTGGTTTCTGTATTGCCTAAACCAAAAAATCACTAAATCAGCACATAAATCACTAGATTATTGAGGAAAATCACTAAATATCACTAAAATCTAGTGATTTTTGTTTTACTGGGCAACAATCCTGAGCAGATGTTTCTATCAACTTTTATCATGGTTGCAGTGAAATAGCCTATAGCAACGGAAAATTAAAACACCGGTTTTTGAATAAATTTCCAGATGGCAAAGAATTGGTATATGGCACTGATCCAGAAATGGTAACTGTTTTCCATGTTAAACTCAAAAGTGATGACAGAAACAAATTTACGGGAGTTTAAAAAAGAGCTTGAAACACTGGAAATCTATGTGGAATCGAAATAAAAAGGTATACGGGTGGAATCATTCTGGCCGGAAACAATTAGTCGAAGATTTCCAGCCTTTCATCTCAATAATTGAACAAAAATTTCGTTTATTGCTTGAAATAGCATATATGTGTCCTTTCCACCTTTTTTCTGGCGCTAGTGGAGCATTGGACAATCGCAGAGAAGTGTTTAAGGGCTGATTGGAAAGCTTATGGTTATACATACCTACTTTATATAAATTTCTCTTAATAGTTTTAAACTAAGATATAAAATTTTCACAAGAAACTGCATTTTTATTTCTGTAGGATATGCTATATGATGTCATGACATCATGCTGTCGCGGTTGCAGCGGTAGCTGCAACCAAGTAAGGATCGAACCATGGTCCATAGCAACCAAAAATTTAAAAACACGTTAAAAAAAAGAACAAAAAACCGGCAAGTGAGAAAAATAGTTTATTCAGGAGTGGGAACAATTATCTAAATTAGTTAAATATTAAAGTGATATGATAAACAAATTTTTGGGAATTTTTAAAAATAGCCCAAAACCTCTTTAAAAAATGGCGTCGAAATAGAAAGTACACCTTTGAGTCGTCATAGCTGAAAACCCTTTACAGGAAAATTACAGTCCCCTGGTTTGAATAACAAGGAAAATCACTTTTTTGCATGGATCGCACTGATGTGTTATCTTATTTCTTTTCTTCTTTCAGGAAAGGGCAACTTATATTGAAGCCTAAAAACAGAGAAGGGCTGAATGGGACACTGATGTCCCTCAGGGGGCGTTCTAAGTTATAAAATCGCTCTTAAAGGATAAAGTTGTCATATTATCCGCTTCGACAGTGACCGGAGAGAGCACTTGAAATAACGAGTTCCAGGACTGTTTCCAATCAGTGAAAAAGTTCTGAAAAGTGCGTTCTATCTTTAGAGGGTGATTTGAAGGAGAATAAACGGTGTTTGTATTTTTGAACTTTTGAATTTCTACAATAAAATCTTGCTTATTCTTCGTCAACCTTGGTATGTTCAGGCTAGAGTGGGCCCAAGAAGAAACGTACCCAGAGTGCCTCGGGACCTCCCTCTCCCAAATCCGATTTTTTCAAATTATTGGCACCACTGTGAATTACCAAACAAAATTTGCCCCCCCACCCAATTTTTTTATCCCCCCCCCCCCTCTGAAAAATTTCTGGGTAAGCCCCTGGGTCCGTATATTTTAACAGGAATTTTCTCGAGGAATGAAGTTCCGTTGATCAGGTCATCTTGTCCCGTGAAGTAAAAAGGAGGGACACGGGACGGATTACGGGAAATTGTATTTTTCTTTGACAATACAATAAATAGTTTATTGGAAATTTCTATTCGTCTTCAAAGCTTGATTGCTGCAATTCACTTTTTTGGTGGCTCTGTGTAGTGATATTTTAGACCAGAATTGATTTTGGTGTATCCTTTTGGTTTTAATGAGCAATGGTATTTGATGATTACTAACTGGCTGGGGATGATTTCTAACCGCCTTGTAGAGGTTGTTATCCTACCAGGTAGGCGTGAGCCCTCTTGCCCTCGCATTTGGATATGCTTAAAGTAATACTTATGACCCGGGCACCATTGGAAGGAAGCCCTTAAAATAGTGAAAAATAATTCAAACAATCATTTGCGCTTACTTATCTCATTCCTAAAGGCACATTGCAACTTAGGGGGGGGGGGGCAATTTGTTATTTTTCAATGAAAATAGCAAGTAAGGTATTTTTAATGAAAATGTCCCAATGAAGGCATTTTTCAAGATGAAGGGGGAGGGGAGGTGAAAGTCCCTCTGACTCCCCCCCCCCAAATAGCGCCAATGACTGGTGGATAAATGTACAATCTTCTTTATGTATTCGCATTGTGTTACACCTAGCCGAAAGCTGCTCAAATGGTGAAGAGAAGAGTGGCGTTATACGTAGTAAAATATAATGGCAATGTATAAAATGCGATATGTTTATTCATCCGGGGAGGGGGTAAGGTGGGATAATGCACCGTTAGGAATGACATAAGTAAGTATTAATGATTGTTGTAAATTAATTGTCTTGATTTCTTAGTGTTTCCTTACAATAATCCCTAAGTCTTACGTGTTGCCGGTTTTAACGAGGACGGATACCCCCGAAAATTTTCCTGCTTAAAACAATGATATGATTTCTAAACTACCAAAATGTCCCTCATCTAGAATTTCTCGGTGCCTTTTGTAGGCATCTTTTGACTTCAAGTGGGAGATAAGCCTGTATTCTAGGCAGGGGCGTCATTTTTGGGAGGGGGCAAGGGGGGGGGGGGGGGGGGGTTTCTCCCCCCCCCCCCCCCAAAACAAATGCGGAGAAAAAAATTATTATATATCCCCTGTCCCTTTACTATCCGGATATTGACCCCTCGGCAATAATTTACTATCTGTAACACACGCGAAAAGTGAAGTTTGGTTAATTCTAATGAAATAAAACAAAATAGGATGAAAATATAATATTTTAGAAGCAAATTTTGGCTATATATTTGCACATTATGGGGGGGGGGTAAAGCAAAGTATACATTAAATACGTAACCTAACCCAACCTAGGTACCTTTTTTTCCCCTAAACCCCAAAAAACAATAGTTTAAACATGGGCGTAGGCAGCATATTGTCTAGGGGGGGGGCAGTCGATAGTGTGATGGAGGGCCTCTTATCAACTGCTTTTCCAACCATCTGCTTTTTCAGCCATATCTAATATAGATTTGAAGGTCTAGGGGGGGCAGCTGCCTCCCCCTCCCTACGCCCATGAGTTGAAATATTGTAAACGCAATGACAAACCATGGTTTGCAATCTAATTGTCTATTGAAAGAAACCCCTTTGACAAGTTTCTTAAGCATCATCCCTATATAATATGGCGCGTGTTACATATAGTACATAAGTACCGACCCTTCTCCCCCTCCCAATAAAAATCCCTGAATCTAGGGCTGTACATGGAACCATAGGGTTCACTTGCAAATGAAACTATTGTTGTATTTGGAAAGCTCTCACCTTGTCCCTATGCCAGTAATGGAATTATGGGTAAAGTTCTACGAAATCATATTATTGAGTTAGGACTAACCTGCAAAATAAAACAAGAAACGTCGTTAAGTATAATGTACCAAGTGTAATGAGTATATTTACAAAAGATGGTCTCGGCAGTTTCATAAAACCTAAAAGACAGAGAATTAAATATCCAATAGCAGCAAAAACGGCAATTACAAGGAGTCGAAAATAAAACTTAAGAAGTGAATACACCATTCGATGCCTTTTTTTATGCTGATTACGAAGTATTTCTATAGGAAATGAATTTCAGCCCCCCCCCCCTATATATGCCAATTCAGGGCTAGGTTAGGTATAGCCTATATAGGGGGGGGGGCTGAAATTCATTTCCGATAGAAATGCTTATTATATTCGTAATCAGCATAAAAAAGGCATCGAATGATGTATTCACTTTAGTCCTAACTCAATAATATGATTTCGTAGAACTCTACCGAATTATGTATATATTTACCAACTTTCTGGTCGTCCGTCTTGAAGAATAGTAAATGGCCTAATCTTTCAACAAAATTCATTCAATAATATATGAAATTTATGTAATTACGAAATTTTCAATTCGCAGATTCAAATGTAAGCAGTCGTGGCCGAGTGGTTAAGGCGTTGGACTTGAAATCCAATGGGGTTTCCCCGCGTAGGTTCGAATCCTGCCGACTGCGTTGTTTTTCTTAAAGAAAAATAGATATTTTTTGCTGACAAAAATATAAATGCATGTATGATAATGTAAAATATACGAACAAATATTAGGCTTATAAGGCTAAACAGTAGAAGGTGGGTTTACCTGATTTTATATTAAGCTGGGTATAAGCCTGGAATTGGTGCTATTGAGAAGGAAACATTTGTTAAGAAAACAATTCTTGCTTCGTTATATGCAGAAAAATTGTAGTTAACAAATTTTGAAGCCGCCTCCACCCTTCGAATGTATAAATATATAGCCTAAATTATATATTACCTATGCATTTGCCAAACACACGGAAAATATATAATTTGCGGTGGTAGCTAGTGGATACCAAGATTTAAAAAAAAAATGGGAACGAACGGTCGAGATGGGCCAAAAAGTCCCTCTAAAAAACTGGCGGCTTCTTCAAGTTAATTGTTTTGGACAGGGTTTCCATTTTACGGAAAGCAAAGAAAATGAGCATACTAGGACTGTACAAACAGGAAAGAACCTTAACTAAAAAGAGAATAGGGAACCAGAAAAGCGCATCCACAGTTTTTGCAATATAAAAGAAAGAATTGAAATTAAAGAGGAAAATGATTAAAAAAGGAAAGTACAAAAAGTGTCAAGGTTTTCAAAAAAGTAATCTTTTTACGCCCGAAAGTGTTCCAGCGTCATCCAAGGTGAAAAAGTAATGAAAATACCAAAAGTGTCCCTTTGGCAATTTGTTCACGAGAAAAACATTTGAGATACGTCCTTTGAATCTAAACAAGGCAATATACAGTCTGTGCATTTTCTATGCTGTCGGTGATTGGCCTAATTTCTGTGCAGTCCATCCCTATTATGATTAGGTATTTTTTTTACGAATATTACTGCAAATGTTATTTGCAGTTATAGTTTTAAATAAAGTTGTATATTTGGAATAAAAAAAGAAAGAAAAGTCAAATGCAATAAAAACTGAATATCCCGAAAAAAATTAAAATTTTCAAGGACTAAGAATGAAGGTGGCGATAGATCATTGAAAGTTGTCCTTCATATTTAGTTACAAATATGTCATGGTTGCCCCACACTCGTTGTCCCCTCCTCAACGCCTCGCTTTTTACGCAAAAGTTTTTTATTGTTTTAAAAAATAAAGTTGTGAGATAGAGTCAAACTTTAACGTAAAGAGCGAGGCATTGACGAGGGGACAGCCCTTTTCATATACGGAATAATTTCTGTTCGTTTTAAGTTTTAATGTCGCTCCTTACTTTCAGCTAAAAAAAAACTTGTTTTTTTATTTAATTTCTGAACGTTTTTGAATTAATGCAACTTACATAACGATTTTCTATTTTCGTATATTTTTATTACGTATATTAGGGGGTTCGCCCCCTAGTCAATACCTCGCTCTTTTCGCTTCAGTTCAAATTTTGTTCCAATTCTTTAATAAAAAAAAAACTTTAGCGTAAAGAGCGAGGTAATGACTAGAGGGCGAACCCAATCATATACGTAATAATTTCTGTTCGTTTCGAATTTTGATGTAGCTCCTTACTTTCAGTTGAAGAAATTGTTTTTTGTATTAGTTAATTTCTGATCGTTTTTTATATAATGCTGGGAAATCCGGCGCCCCCTTCATAGCAATGTCCATTCCCCCATGAAAACTTCCTCCATGGAAAGATCATCCCACGTCATCCCCCCCAACTACCAGAAAAGATTCACCCTGAAAACTTCTGTATACTTCCCAATAACCAATGCTATATGTAAACATTGTGCAAAGTTCATAACTTGCAAACCTTCCCCCGGGGACTGTGGGGGATTAAGTCATCCTCGAAGATATAGTTATTATATTTCTCGACCATGGTGAACAAAATGGCTATCTCAAAATTTTGATCGGGTGACTTAGGGAAACAATGAGCGTGGGAGGGAGCCTGCCCTCCATGTTTTTTTATCACTTAAAAAGGGCACTAGAATATTTAATTTCCGTTCGAATGAGCCCTCCCGCGATATTCTAGGACCACTGGTTCGATTCGATCCCCACTGGAAAAAAAATAAAAAAAAACACGCATCCGTGATCTTTTTTCTGGCAAAAAATACAAAATTACAAATTTTTGCAGATAGGAGCTTGAAACTTCTATAGTAGGGTTCAGTTCTATGACGTTTAGGGGGTGTTTCCCCCTTTTTCCGAAATAAGGCAAATTTTCTCAGGTGCGTAACTTTTGATGGGTAAGACTAGACTTGATGAAACTTATATATTTGAAATCAGCATTAAAATATTATTCTTTTGATGTATCTATTGGTATCAAAACCGTTTTTTAGAGTCTCGCTTACTATTGAGCCGGGTCGCTCCTTACTGACGTTTGAAAACCTAGATTAAGCTGAAACCTGCCTTGGTCAGGAAACTTCTTGATTCCTTGAGGTTTCGCTTAGTTGGTTTTTCACTAGATTGACAATCTTTGAAAATTATTTTCATAAAAAGATGCATGCATGAAATTTAGCTGGGGATATGATTTCTTATAGATGCATCGGAAGTTGTTTCTCCAATTTTCCCTTGTCTTGAGACCTCTTGGAATTAAAACAAAAGAAGAAACATTTTTGAAATATAGAAAAAACTAAGAGAAAGAAATCTACAGGCTATAGGAAAAAAAAATTTTTTTTCATCAAGATAATGTCGCCCAAATATTTAGTTTACTATACGACTTTATTTCTGCTCATTTCGAGTTTCAACGCAGTCATTTACTTGTCCATGCAAAATTTTTTTTTTAGGAAAACCATCTTTTAATTGGTAGAAAGAAGGAATTGTTCGATTTTGCTTAAAATCCCATGTGAACGCAGTTTCTTTCATGGGACTTGTTTGTTTGTTTGCTTTTTCGAAGAAGGGGGGGGGGTCTGTGTTCTGGATTCTCTTTTTTGGAAATGTTTTTTTTTAATGTTGTCGTAGGATTGCCCAATATATAATTTCATTTTTTATAGACTCCATGAGAGGCTGTGATGAGAATGATAACTATGAAACTGTCGATGTGGGACACCCATTTGGTGGTAGACAACTACCAAGACTTGGCCAGCAGCGTCGACCAACTACACCCAATCGGGGCTCAGTTAATTATGGTGGAAACGGCGGCTATGGAACTGCCGGTACTCCAGACCCATTTGGTAGTAGACAGACGTCGGGACTTGGCCAGCAGCGTCGACAAAATACAGCAAGTCGAGGTTCAGCGAAGCATGATGGAAATGGTGGCTATGAAACTGCCGGTACTCTACACCCATTTGGTAGTAGACAACCATCGGGACTTGACCAGCAGAGGCGGCCAACACCACCAGGTCAGGGGTCAATGAACAGAAATGATGACAGGACTGGACGAAATTACAGCCAGACTACCCAGTATCGGTGTCCTCAAAACCAGGAACGTGAGAATTCTTCCAGTGTACGTGGCCGGGGAGGAGGTACCCGGTATAGAAATCGTAGGGGAAGACGAGGGTCGCCCTCAAAAACTTCCGTCAACCCTGAAAGGTATTATTAGAGGAGTGTAATAGAGGGCATAAGATTGACATTTTTCAACCCATTGGATGATATATAAAAAACGGTAATTTATGTTGTGAGGACTTTAAAGGAGTTAAAGGAT
>JAQQPU010013820.1:0-23668 GCA_029168905.1 Artemia sp. Kazakhstan ARC1039 | reverse complement strand
ACACAATTAAAGCTTCCAAGCAATGGCTTTCTTCTAGACCGCTTGATTGGTTACTTTTCTTTACATAGATCTACAATCGGGCAAAGAAACCAAGTTCGAGTCTAACAGTGACTAGGGAAAACTCTCGAGCCCTATAAAACATTTTACCATCAAGAATGATTGAAATAATACTTGAAGTTCTGACTCAACTTCACATAAGAATCCTTCTTCACTGGGCAGTTTTTTGTTTTTTCTTTTAAAACGCGCCTCTAAGCTGTTGCTATTGGTTAGAATTCGTTCTCTGGTGGACGCCAGAGAACGTTCTCTGGTTGTATCAGTTAGAGTTTTTGGTGGATGCCGCAACCATGATTAAAATTTGCTCTCAAAATGACCTCTGGTAGCACAGTGAACTGATCTAAATTTTGAAATATGGGGGCCTGCGTTTGATTTCAGCCTTCAAACGGTTTGGCATCAGGCTTGCCACCTCCCCTTGTAAAAACTTCCGGCAACTGAAACACTAGCAATTGTCAATGTTCTATGCTCCATCAATGGTTCTGGATGACCTTTATTGTTACATCTGAAAATAAGGGTTACAAACTACTGTTAGAGACAAATGCTAACAGATGAGACGGCGATTGACTGTCGTTGGTCCTAAATTTATCAACAGCTAGACTAAATATTTGCGTGCATTTTTGGAGCTCCCATTGTTGAAATACTGTTATATATTTATTCTCATTGATATACTGATGTAAATTTAGTTTAAAACCACAAAGGCTATTTTTGATAGAGCAATTAATCAATCAATTTATTTAATGTAAACAAAGACAAAATTACAAAACTTTACAAAGGCCCTCACAAAGGCTCTTTGGCCTGTGAAGGTGAAAAGATAATAAGTCATGTACAAAAGTCTAACAAGGACAAAAATCTAACAAGGATATTTTTCAAGACAAGACAAAAATCTAACAAGGATATTTTTCATCCAGTGAAATTACCTTTCAATGGCTGTATGTCTCCTCGTTTGAAAACGAGCCACAAGGCGAAGCTATTCATTTTGCCTAGGACAGTGTATCGGTAACAAGCTTAACCCAGTAATTTGCTATAAATACAGCTGATGGCTGAACATTCGAGTCTAAAGGATCTGGTCAAAAGGAGGAAACTAAACTGGACGAAGATCATTAAAAAACGCAGCTGATGGCTGAACATTCGAGTCTAAAGGATCTGGTCAAAAGGAGGAAACTAAACTGGACGAAGATCATTAAAAAACGCAGCTGATGGCTGAACATTCGAGTCTAAAGGATCTGGTCAAAAGGAGGAAACTAAACTGGACGAAGATCATTAAAAAACGCAGCTGATGGCTGAACATTCGAGTCTAAAGGATCTGGTCAAAAGGAAGAAACTAAACTGGACGAAGATCATTAAAAAACGCAGCTGATGGCTGAACATTCGAGTCTAAAGGATCTGGTCAAAAGGAGGAAACTAAACTGGACGAAGATCATTAAAAAACGCAGCTGATGGCTGAACATTCGAGTCTAAAGGATCTGGTCAAAAGGAGGAAACTAAACTGGACGAAGATCATTAAAAAACGCAGCTGATGGCTGAACATTCGAGTCTAAAGGATCCGGTCAAAAGGAGGAAACTAAACTGGACGAAGATCATTAAAACACGCAGCCTTACTCAAACCCAGGGTTTAAATAGCAAAAACACGGTTACAGGGGAAAAGAAAAGGTCATTTTAAATATTTCATCCATCAAACAGAAGTGAGATCTAAGAGTGTGATGAAGATCGCTCCGATGTGTAACAACCATTGTATATAGTTAAAATACTGTACGATCATTCACTAACTCAACCATTATACAAACCTGGACCGAGATGCAACTGCTCCGGAGAACACTTAAACAACTTTAAGCACAAGCGACATTCGATTTCTCTACGAGTAGCCAAGTCAGATATCTCTTGAACGCGAAACTTGGCTTCAACATTGTACACTGACCCACTAATGACAGATTAAATGGAGGAGCTGTACACGCAGAGGATGCAGCGCCTAAAATCACTGATCCGTGATTTTACTGTTGTATTATTTACATACAGTGGTAATAACAGTATAAAATTTGCCAGTATGGAAACTCACTCAATTGATTACCAAAGCTAGGTGTGCCTGTAGAGGAAAACCAACGACACAAGTAAGTGACAAAGACGAATTGTTTGTAGTAGGCTCCTAAATTTTAGAGGACCTGGTTCAAAATGGTCAGTCAAACCAAATGCAAAATGCGCCCATCGTGCTCGGTCCAAGTATCCTAAATTGGAATTTTGATGTCCAAATGCTATTGTCCAGTGAGAGAGCAAAATGAATTCCACTTTATTGAGTCTCCACATCTGCTTTGTTAAGCTTATCCAAGAATTAGGGTATTAAAGCGGAATAAAATTCTGGTGACTACAACTACCAAGAGAGGATTTCCATCAGAGGATGGAAAATTTGGATTCTGCAAAAGATACTGGATTCTGCTGACATTTTATCAGCTCTTGAAGATTAAGAGAACCCGCTTTGTAGTTCATCTTCAATGGAGCTTGACTCTCTTCCTTCTGAAAATGCCGTTAACCGCCAAAACACCTAGGCCATCGAGACTACTATCTCTGTGGGTCTTCTGAAGTTTTGTAAGAGTTTCCATTGCACTTTGCTAGTTTCTGAGGCACAACCTGATAAGATAACTTTGCTTGAAATTGAACCCCCCCCCCTTTGGACTACTATAGGATAAAAATTATTTAAAAGAAAAATATCTACGAACAACCAACTTACTCTACCAAGGGAGGGTTAGTAGTACAACTTTCATTTGTATCCTTAACTAATACTGTTACATTTTTATTAGTGTTGTTGTAGTTATGTTGTTAAAATCATGACAAATAAAATCTCATCTCATGACAAACAGGTTTTCAGTAAAATCGAAAGGATTCTTTAAACTTTAAACTTTAGGATTTGGATTTTTTTCAACCTATTAGTGTTTGTACAACATTCAGCAAGCTTATTGATTATCATTTATTGATCAGCTAAAGAAGAAATTCCTCACCCCTCACCACCTAATGAGGTTTCATCACGATATTAAGTTCAAATATATATTAGGTCCAAAGATATAAATGGTTCTAGTTTTCAATTTGTGCTGGGAAGGAGTGATATAAGTCGTCTTTTTTATTCCTTATTCGTGTCACAAGATAGTTCTAAGCTGCAAAAAGCGGTTGAATCCTGCAATCAGTAGACATTAAGATATTTATAGTCAAGCATATCTCTTAATATCATATTCTCAATCCAGAGTAGTCTTGCTTCGTTTATTAAATATTTTTTGAAATACAGGGAAAGTACTTGGCATCGGCACATCTTATCCGGCATCTACAGGTTTTTCGTCTCGTATGCTGATGATATCTTGAAACCAAGTCAGGATGCTATGTGCATTACAGAATTTTTCTAATACTACGGGCATTTTCAGATATAAGACAGAATGAATGCTGCTTTATGAGCAATATGAATTGGATTCAGAAATACAAGAAGTTGTTTATGTGAATTGGTATTATCAGTGCTCATCACAGACTATTTCCATTGATGGCTCTATTAGCGAGACTGTCAATCACATTTCATACACAAGCCTCACTATCGGTGCCTTTACTAACCATACTTGCTTGCTTCTGGTCATTTGCGTTTTTTGCCAAATATCCACCGTCTATGCTTCAAATATTTGCAAGAAAATTGGTTTTACGTGTCTTCATCTCACCAGTCTTTACTACTCAGCTGTTCTGTTTTATATTTTGTGCACCTAAAGGATGTCACAAATATTTTGTACATATTTTTGTCTTTCTATAAGCTCTAATTTATAATCAAACTTTTAAATCAAATATATCCTCTCTATTTTCTATTACGTTAAATATTTGTTCCACCATACCACTATAGATACCTAGGTCAAGATTGATTAATAATTATTGCATACTATTACTACTATTTTCAACAAATCACTGCAGCACCAAGCCCAATGTTGAGACAGTTCATGTTGTTACATGTTGATGAACGTTGAGAAAATATATAATGAAACTATTTGGAAGAAAAGTCAAAGACCTATCAGAAACAAATATGATGAATAAATCAGTAAGAATTTGATGAATATCAAAATGATCTCAGTATGGATGTACATTTACCCGAAAAAGCGGATACCAAGAAAATCAGAACCAAGTAGCCTAGTAACCTAATATGGCTTACCAAATAGTAACCAAAAGTAACCTTACCAAATAGTATTTCTGGAAGTTAAATTATCCAATTACCTGCAAGTTCTGTGGACATGCTCAGCCATATATTTTAGAAAACATTTATTTGGGGTCTCCAATTCTCTTCAAATGGCTGATAGAACTGATAGACTATTTGAATTACCATTACTCCAAGCCTATCAACTTTACTTCTACCCTAAGATGGATGGATCATAGACAATCTATCAAAAAGTGAAATTACATTATTTTTATATAATTCTGAAAAACGTTTTTCCAAGATTCGCCTCTCACTCAGACTATTTGTCTTGGCTTTTGTTTCAAATTAGTCATGGCTTAACTTTTTCACCACAGTCCACCAAGTTGATTTTATCCCAAGGCCTACTCCATCCAGAACTATTTAATAGAATTTTGAATAAGTAACAAAATATCTAATGTACAAGAAATTAAAGATAAGAATTAATAAAGTATTTTAAATCAAACAGTCCGTGGTAACGAACTGTAAATAAGGAGCGACCCGGCTCAATAGTAACCGAAACTCTAAAAAACGGAATTTTGATACCAGTAGATACATCAAAAGAATTACATTTTTATGATGATTTCAAATATATAAATTTCATCAAGTTTAGTCTTACCCATCAAAAGTTTTGAGCCTGAAAACATTTGCCTTATTTTCGAGAAAAGGGCGAAACACCCTAAAAGTCATAGAATCTCAATGAAAATCAAATCATCAAATTCAGCGTAACAGAAAACCCTACTGTAGATTTTTCAAGCTCCTATATGCAAAAATGTGGAATTTTATATTTTTTGCCAGAAGAAAGATCACGGATGCGTGTTTATTTTTTTTTTTCAGGGGTGATCGTATCGATCCAGTAGTTCTAGAATATTGTGAGAGGGCTCATTCGAAAGGAAATTAAAAGTTCTAGTGCCCTTTTTAAGTAATCAAAAAAACTGGAGGGCAACTTGGCCTCCTCTCACGCTCATTTGTTTCCCTAAGTCACCCAAACAAAATTTTGAGATAGCCATTTTGTTCACCATCGTCAAAAATCTAATAAATATGTCTTTGAGGATGACTTAATCCCCTACAGTTCCCGGGGGAAGGGTGGCAAGTTATGAACTTTGTCTATTGTTTACATATATTATTGGTTATTGGGAAGTATAAAGAGGGGGAGGTCAGAGGAGAGGGTTACGTGGGAGGGTCTTTCCATGGAGGATGTTTCCTTGGGGGAAGGGACATTTCTATGAAAGGGGCCGGATTTCCAAGCATTATTTAAAAAATGATCAGAAATTTAACAAAACAATACCCTATTATTGGCCAACTATAAAAATTTAACACAGATTTCTGTGGAAAATACCCTCTAGAAAGAATGAAAAAAAAAGTATAACAATACCCTATTATTGGCCAGCTATAAAAATTTAAAAGTTATTTCAACAGAAAGTAAGGAGCAACGTCAAAACTTAAAACGAACAGGAATTATTACGTATATGAGGGGATCATATGGACCCTAGAGGATCATAGGGGACCCTAGTCAATACCTCGCTCTTTACGCTGAAGTTTTTTTTTGTACTTTCAAAAGAGTAATCTATTCTAATTAAACAGCCTTTGGTATTCAGGGATTTTAGATTCGAACAAAATTCGAACTATAGCGTAAAGAGTGAGGTATTGACTAGGGGATTAAACCCCCTCATATAAGTAATAATTTCAGTTCGTTTTAAGTTTTAATGTTGCTCCTTACTTTCTGTTGAAAAAGTTTTTTTTTATTTAATACATTCTAGGACAACATTGGCTATACAACACGTATGACAAGTGTTAAAAAAATAAATAATGACCAAGAAAACAAAGGTAATAGCAGCCAGAAGAACGACAACCAAGCAGCAGCCGACCAGGAGCCGACAACACATTTCAGCAAAGACTCCGCCAAGCTGCCGTCAGTACACAAAAAAAGAGAGAAAAAACTAGGAAAATCTAACCTTTTGAAGTAAACACCCATCCACAATAATCGTTATTTGACTTTTCCGTCAAACAACCCTTGTTCTATGAAAAGAGTTGTGGTTATCGTTTTAGTCGACTGATCAACACCACTTCCATAAAAGCCTGATATGCCCCTGAGCCATAACTTACAACCCTAGCCCCAGGCTCTAAAGATTGTGTCAACCCCAAAGGCATTTCTATAAGACCTTTGGACTATTTTGTCCAAATCTCAAAGGCAAGGTGTTACGAGATGGGCTAGGACATTCAGAGTTTCCTTAATTCAAGTGCAGGTGATAAAAGAGGTCCATTGGGGAACTGCTAGTCTCAAGTTGACCACTTAATGTCTCGTGGCAGTAAAAATATAAGGAAACAATCCAATAGGAAAGTTAAACAAAATAAATAAAAAAAGGGCGATCACCATGATGTGAGCTCCAATGCTAGGGATTTTAAAAGTTATATCAGTTGGATTTGGTAAAAAGTGGGCTTGGAGTCTCCATTGCCCTCTGATCACATGTGGATCGTTAAAAGCGAAATTGAACTACCAATTTCCGGTCAAATGAGCCTCCTCCAAAGATTTCACGGCCACCTTTTTCATTAAAACCTTATATGCCCCCAGGGCATAACTTACAACCCATGCCCCTGGGCTCTCGGGATTGTACCAGTCCCGAAGGCATTGTTATATAATACTTGGACTATTTTGAACAAAATGGCAATCTCAAATCTTTTACTGGATACATTTGGGCAAAAGAGGGTCCTGTTGCCCTCTGATCAAATGAGCCTCCTCCAAAGTTTATGCAACAATTTTCTTCCATAAGAATTTATATACCCTCGGAGAATAGCCTGCAACACTTGACCCCGGGCTTTAAGAGGCTGTGTCAACCCCAGAGGGATTGTCAAAAGGTGCATGAACTATTTTGAACAAAGTGGTTATCTCAAAATTTCGACCCGGTCATATTTGACTCTTAAAATGGAACTAGAATTTTCCATTTATAATCAAATCAAGTTTATATGACAACCCTTTCCATAAAATCTTATATACTCCTGGGACATAACTTGCATTGTCTGTCTGTGGTCTGTGGGGGATTGAGTCAACCCTGGATTTTTTTTTTTATGTGATCTTTACTCTATTTAGACCAAAATTGATCAAAATCCCAAAATTTCTATAAGATCTATTAGGCAAAAACAGGGCGTGGGGGCCTAGTTGCCCTCGGGTCCCTTTTGACTCTTAAAAAGGAACTAGAAATTCAAATTTCACATATAATGAGTCCATTCCGAAGTTTATACAGCCATCCTTTTCTATCAAAACCATACACGCCCTCGGGGCATAACTTAAAACATTGGCTTCAGGGTTTTGGGGGGTTGTATAAAACCCAAAGTTTTGTTATATGATCTTTAGTCTATTCTGGAGAAAATGATCTGATTTATTTGCGGGAAATGGCGTAGGGGAAGGCTAATTGCCGTTTGATCACTTTTGAATCTTAAAACAGGAACTAGAACTTTCATTTTCTAATCGTTACAACCCCTTTCTAAGTTTATACCACTATTCCTTCCAAAATAACCTTATATGCATATAATAACTTCCAATAGGGGAATAGCTTACAACCATTTCCCCCAGGTTCTGGGGGGGCCAAAGTTTTGTTATATTATCTTTTGTATAACTTAAACAAAATTACTGTCTCGAAAATTACTGACGATTGGATGCATTTGGGGAAAAGAAGGCGTAGGGGAGGGGGTTAGTTCCATCTGACCACTTTTGACTCTTAAACAGGGAGCTAAAACTTTCAATTTCTGATCATTTGAGCTTCCTCGTGGGTTTATGACCACTTCTTCCATAAAAACCTAATCTTACGACCCTTTCCCCGAGCTCTGGTGGGTTTTTATTGACCCTGAAATTTTGTTATATGATCTTTAGACTATTTTGAACAAAATGGCTTTCTCAAATTGTTTTTTCAGATGGATTTGGGGAAAAGAGGGGCGTGGAGAGTCTAAATACCCTCAGTTCACTTTTCGCTCTTAAAAAGGAAACTAGAACTTTCAATTTTCAATCAAATGAGCCCCTTCTTAAGTTTGTACGGCCACCTCTTCTATAGGACCCTTATATGCCCCCGGGGCAATATTTATAAAACTTGACCCTGGGCTCCGGGTGGTTGTATCGAGTCCAGGTTTTTGTTATCTTATCTTTGAATTATTTTTAACAAAATTGTTATCTCAAATTTTTGACCGGATGCATTTGAGGAAAAAGGGCTGGGGAATAGTTGCCCTCCAATTACTTGTGACTCTTAAAAATGGCACTAGAGCTTCGGATTTCTAATTGAATACGCATCCTTAGTAGTTTTTACGACCATCCCTTCCATAAGAACCTAATATACCCCCGGGGTATTACTTGCAGCCCTTTCTCTGGGCTCTGAGGGCTGTATCAACCCTGGAGTTTTTGTTATCTAAGCTTAGAACTATTTTAAACAAAACGGCCATCTCAAGATTTTAATCAGGTGTATTTGGGAAAAAGATCAAGTGGTCAATTTTGGAAAAAAACCCTCTGCTCTCTTTTGAATCTTAAAAAGGGAACTAGAACTTTGGATTTTCATTTGAATAAGCACCCTCCGAAGTTTATGCGAGCATCCCTTCTATATGAAGTGCCTCTGGGAAAAAAAATATTGAGGGCTGATGGCCTTAACAATAAGCAATGCTATAGCGTTGTCTCTGAAAAAGCGTTTAAACGACAGATTTCCATAAATCCTATGTAAAAAGTAACCGAAAAGGCTCTAACGCTAGTCCCCATGGGAAGACCAACAGTTTGGATGAAAAAATAAGGTCATTCATCGGAAATATGAGTAAAAGTTTTGACAAAAGTGGAGAAGACATGCAAAATAAAAAAAGACTACAAAAGATGTGCAAAAAGAAAGAAAAGACGCGCAAAATTTTTCAAAAGAAAAGTGCAAAGAATGATACCCAAGACTAAATACTATCTTCTTGGTTTCTTTGAAAAGCAGGTTCGCATTTTTCTTATATCACAAGAGGTGTAGATAAAATTAGTGTAGAAATTGCCAAAAATCTGCCATTTTGTCAAGATCTTTCTAATTTTCTTCAAGGTGAACTTCTATAATGTTAAAACTTAGCCGCTGCTTCGTTTTATTGTCGTTTCTTTTTTCTTTTTATTTCATTTAAATTCTGTCCTTTTTGTGTTTTCTTGACAGATTTCAAGTAAATTGGGTTAAGTATATGTATAATATGTGTTCTAATATAATATGTGATTAACTGTCATAATATGTATTTGGAGAGCTTTTTAAAGGTTCACAGGTTCATTATAGCTATCTTTTTACTTTCGTAATCTTAGATAAACTTTGGATTCTAATAAAATAGTGTCACAAAAAATTCTTTTTGCAGACATTAATGAATGTGAGGAGGACCAAAATCTCTGCAGTGCTGAGAACCAGTATTGTAATAACACAATTGGAAGTTACAATTGCTTATGTGAACCTGGTTTTGAGCTACAAGGGAACCAGGATATTTGTGTAGGTAAGTGAAATTAAGAAAACAATATACATAGAATTACTCAGTAATCGTGACTTGTGTCTTTAGTTGAGGAAATATAGCCGTAGTTATCCTACGTATAGCTACAGTGCACACCTGGTCCAATTATTGGAAAGTAAGAAACATTAACATGAAATAGGCTCCCCGAAGCTGTGACTACTGCACCATGTTTAAATTTGCTCAAATTCTGTCAGACAGACATCTCACAGATGAAATTTACAAAGCGTGCATAATATTAACACAAGTTACGCCCTTTACAACCTCCAAGTTACGCAACCGCGTGTGTTGTGCTGTATTATAAAAAGGTGCATGTGTTATATCATTTGCGCGAGAATATGCTGTTTTTGTCAATTGGTAACTTTTGTTTTATGAAAGCTGGGGCTTAATGCCCCCTGTTTATGGTTTTAGACGATAGAAAATGATCGGCTGTCTTAAAATTTCTGTTCAGGGTCATTTTGGCCCCTTTTGGACAGTAAATTGTGCCACTGTGCTATAATATCATACCTTCAATCACTTAAAAAGGTCATCAGACGTAGCGACTTCCTTTCAAATGAGAATTCCCCACGAGTACACTATTTGTGGTCTGGTATGATTACCCCTTAAAATAAAAAGAAGCAGAGAAAACAAGGCACATCAGTGTTTCCCTTGTAAAAAAGTAATATTTCTTGTTGTTCAAAATGGAAGACTATAATTTCGTATATGGAGTTTTGACAATCTTTATTCCAATGAGATATATTTCATTTCAACCCAAGACCATTGTTTAATGCTTTAAGACTCAATTTTTAAATTCCTTTAAAACTGCTTTTGTAGCAAACTTTACTATTAAGATAAACAGAAATAACTGTTATCATTCCTGAGTTCGATTCAAACGGTCACTTTTCACCAGCTTTATCACAATGCAACCACAACCATGAGAGCACTTTCGAGATAATTTAAATCAAGAGAATTCTGATCTCGACTTATAGATGCTAACGAGCATTGATATGTATGCTCATAAATCTTGTATAATATATATATTTTTTTATTTAGATGTAAATGAATGCTCCATAGTCAATGATCCAGTTTGTACTTCAGAGGGTCAACGTTGCAACAACACTGTTGGATCATATTATTGCTATTGTGATGAACCAGATTATGTTGAAGAAGGTGACTCATGTAAAGGTGAGAAACTAACATTTTTAGAAACTATTGAATTATGAATAAATCATTTTAATCCATACTGGAAGCTACAGTGATGACAGTGGTCAAATATGGCTCTAAAGTATGGGCGCTCCGAAGCGCAGATGAAGATTTTCTAGATGTTTTCCAGAGAAATTGCCTGTGGCTAATTGATCGTATTTCAAACAGTAGGCTGTACGAAAAGTGTGCTTCAATCCCACTTCCTATGGCTATAATGAGAGAAAGGTGGCTAGGACACGTTCTGCAGATGAAGGGTGACAAATTACCAAGGATTGTCCTTTTCGGCCAACCGTCTAGGGCTAAACGGAAAGCAGGTCGTCCGTCGTTGGGGTGGGAGGATGTCATAAAGAAAGGTTTAAATAAAATAGGAACTTACTGCAAGGGTGTAAAGAGGGAGGGTTTGAAGAGATTGGGACGGAGGAGGAGCGTTCTTAGCTGTGTTGGTCTCAGTTAAAAGAAATGTACTCTTACAAACACCAAATTTGGTATTTGACAATGGAGCTTGTCTTATTGGGGGACTTGCAGTACAACAAGAACATATCACAAATTCAATGGAACATACCAAATTGCATAATCTACACAACAAAACGAAAACACAGAATATCAACTAGAAAGTACAGTAAAGAATACTGCAAAAGAGGAACTAGTCTAAACAAATCAAAAACAAAGGAAAGAAAAGTAGGGAACACATGAAAGACCTGATCATTATTATACTAAGAAAAAAAATCAATGGCAAAGAAGATAAATGTTAAAATCTTGCCGGATATAGTTCAATAGAAATACAAAGAGAACGGCAACACGGGAGGGATAGAGAGAAAAGGAGGAAAGGAGATGGTAAGTGTTCAGTTATAGATTTCTCGGCATTTTTAAAGTAGAAGTATATGATGCTTTATATTCTTAAAAAAAAAAGTATTCAGAAAATATTAACACACTTTGTAGTGACGTACTCAGCGCAAAGCACACATCTAGCTAAACATATCATATATCTATACGCATTCAGTGTGTTCATGCATAAAGTATTTCCATGCCTAATCATTATCCAGAATCTATCTAGACAAATAGTCTTTTCAACTACATTCTTTTTTACCGATAAAAAATTAATTCTTTGCTAACAATATTCTGTTTCATTCAAATTAAAAACGAAGTTATAACAGATACAAAGCAATCCCCATCCCTTTCTCGCAGATACAACAAATATAGAAATGTATTTTTTTGTAATATTCAGTATAAAAAAAAATCCCTGAAAAAGACGTCAATCTTTTCCAATTTTTGCAAAAGAAGAACTTGTATTTGAATTCGAATCTTATGCCTGAAATTTGCAAAAGAAAAATGCCTAGTATCTGAGGGAAAAAATATAAGTTGGAACCTATGGATTTAACATTTGAAATTGTCCGATTTAGCGTTACAATTGTTGGCTTCTAATATTTCTTTCAGTTTTTTTTTTTTTTTTTTTGCTAAGAGAAAAAGCAAGCTCTAGATGGTATATATAGATGTATACAAAGTAAGAAAACTAAACCGTACTAATTAAAAAATCAGAAAGGAATAGAGAGATTCGAAAAGTTTTTTTTGTTTCATCTACTTGCTTTTTTCTAGTCAAATGTCAAATGGGAGACTTGAGAAAAAGGACAATGAGAATTTTCTTATTATTTAAATTTGAACCTTTCAGTCAGTGGAATAGGACTTGTGTAACAATGTTATATTCGCACAATTTATGTAAAATATAGCAAAAAATTTGGCGACTAGATTTAGATGAGATTTTAGATTTAATCTGCTTTTATTTACATAAATAGAAATAGATCAACAGAAATTATGCTTCTCTGTGTGAATAATGGATGGGACTCTTCTTAATAATTTCTGCGGCAAACTTATTAATTCCTTTTAATCACGGGCTAAGGCTCTTCGCTTCACTCGCCAAATGTCAAAGCTCAAAGAAATCTAAAGGCAATAAAATTTTAATTATAAAAAGGTTTCAGTTGTGATAAATCAATCATTGCTCGGTTTTAATTCCCGAAAATGCGTTATTTACGTAATTTATTTTCCCAAAAATAATATTGGTGCTGAGCATTTTATTTTTCGAATATAAATTGAAATCACTGAAACTTCAACAACAGTTTCTTGAGCGGACTTGTTTTTAAGCAGAGTTTCCATAAGAAAAGATAGATCTAAAGTCGGTTATTTAGTACCCTGATTAAGCTTCCTTGAATCTATAGTTTGAGCAGTATTTTCTTAAAGTCTACTAGAACTTCTACTGGAGTCTACTAGAGCTTCAGAACTATACTTGACTACTGTCATCACTATAGCTTCCAATATTCTAATCTTTAATCACCGATTTATCTTCCTATTCTTCTTAACGTTTTCAACTATGAAAACAACACCCTGAGCCTTGGCTATTCTACTTTTAAAATGTATACTACTCCAATCGTCATTACTAATAATACTACCAAGGTCAGTGAATCGGTACACTTGATCGATGTCCTCGGTACTGCTACTAACAAATCATTGCAACATCAAGCTGCCTGAGGCCAGCATAGCTAAGAAAGCTCCTCCTCCTTCCCATTTTATTCAAAGGCCACCTCTTTACGCCCTCACAATAAGTTCCTATTTCGCTAAAGTATTTCTTTATGACATCTTTGCACCCAATTAGGTGAAGATCTGTTTTTATTTGGTCCTAAACGGTTGGCCGACAAGCACAATTTTTGACAATATGTCGACCTTCATCGTAGAACTTGGCCTAGCTATCTCATCATTTCTCTCATTATAACCCTATAAAACGGGATTTGAACAATATTTATCGTACAACTCACTATTTGAGACAGTTGTGCACTCAAAACAATCCGTAGGCAATTCCTATCGAAAACATCTTGAAAATCATCCTCGGTTTTTCGAAGCGCCCACGCTTCAGAACTATACTTGACTACTGTCATCACTATAGCTTCCAATATTCTAATCTTTAATCACCGATTTATCTTCCTATCCTTCTTAACGTTTTCAACTATGAAAACAACACCCTGAACCTTGGCTATTCTACTTTTAAAATGTATACTACTCCAATCGTCATTACTAATAATACTAACAAGGTCAGTGAATCGGTACACTTGATCGATCTCCTCGGTACTCATCATCACCTCTTCTTCACTTCTTCACTATCGATAAATAAGTGAAACCCAAAACGATCAGAAATTACAATAAATAACCGAGCCAAACTCAAAACGAGCAGAAATTAACATGAGTTGGCCTCAAAACCCTAATGCCTTCCCAAGGCCAGAACAAAATTTGTACTTTATTGAAAAAAAACAATACAAAAAAATACATATACTGATATTTTGTAATCAAAATGTTAATATTATTTGATTTATTAAAGTTATAAAAGGAAAAACATTCATATTTTTTCAGTATAGTGCAAATTATGTTCTGGCCTTGGGAAGGCATAGGGGTTTTGAGCCCAACTCATGTTAATTTCTGCTCGTTTTGAGTTTGACTCGGTTATTTATTTTAATTTCTGTTCGTCTTTGGGTTTCATTTATTTATCGATACTGATTTGTGGTAGTTTCACGCTTGGTAGATTATTTTATTTTATTTTTTCTCATTTTTGGTTTAATGGAGTTCTTTACTTTTTTTGAAAAACTTATTTTGTGGATCGATGCTGTATTGTCTATAATTAGATTGTTATACTTACAAAGTTGCAGCTGTCGATAATCACCCTTATTTTTTTCCCTACATGAAACTTACCTAGTCTACGGTACCATATGTTTCTTAGTTCTACTGACATGGGTATTAAAATACTATTAAAAATACCATATTTCTACCCGGTATCCTGTCTTTTTGTTCCTGTAGCTGTAAGTAAACTCCATCTGAGTAAATACCATATCCATCTTTCAGTTCTACAGGGGCATATTTTACTAGGACTGGGACCCTGCTCATTTTATTCATAAAATGAGCGACTAACATTGTACTATTAATACCCGTCCAACCTAAACAATGCTTGGCAGCTTCCTTATTGATCATGAGTCATATACTCTGCCTTTACAGGAAGTATAATGATACCAATTGCAAGTTCAAGGCTCAAAAAGCCAGTGATATGATTAGCCTCCTTGAAAACAGAATACAGCTGGGATTAGAATTTGCTAAAACTGTTACGGTAAGAAAATAAAGTCCTTACTGTACGAAGAATACAATTTGGCATAAATCACCGTTGATAGTTTAGTTACACGCCCCCTCCTTCAAAGACTCAACGATTTTAAGTCAAAAGAAGTAAACATGTTTTGCTAGCAAGTATCAACAGATTTCCTATCTTAGTTCCAGGGAGAAACTAAAATTCATATCATTTTCATTGATTGATTTTGAAAGGGTTCTTTAATTAGATATCTGCTACCCTACATTTAGATAAAATTATTCTCCAACTTGGATACCAAAGCCCCAATTAAAGAGAGAAGTCTTAAATGGACTTTTAATTTATTTTTTGTACTTGCTTTCTGTTTTGTATAATTTTTTGAAAGCTTAATTGTTGTCAATATCATCTGTGGGCAAAAACTTTTTCTCAGACTCTAATCCAACCTTATTACTTTCAGCAACTCCTTGCAAAAATAACCCATGTCTTAACAACGGAACATGCAGATCAAATAGCACGGATTCTTACAGCTGTAGTTGTTCAGATGAATTTGAGGGCCAAAACTGTGAATGTATAAGTAACATATGCCAAACAACTTATTCAAAATGTGGAAATGCAACTGGTGTTATGTGCAGTCCAGGCTGTACTACAACAACTTGCTCTTGTGAAAGCAAATCTGACAGATATAACGCTCAAAACAAAACATGTGAAGGTAACTGTTTTATGTCTGATAGTCTTTTTGCATATAACTTATAATTATTGGCTTAATATAGCATTTATACAAATCTGAAGTGTAATTAGGAAGGGATTATAATTTTGTGGCCTAGGAAGGCATTGTGGATCTAACAATAACACTTTGTGCATATTCCGTTGTTTAAGACTACTTATTCACCCTATTTTAGTAATTTATGGTGTTTCGTGACGACTTTAGATATTTTAGGTGATTTGTGATTAGAGTGTTTTTTTTTTCTCCAGAAGCAAGAGTTCAACCAGTCAAAATTTCTATTATTTCATAGCTACTGTACCAAAGATATTCCGTGATTGTTGACCTTTGCATGACCAAATGGCAAAACAGAAACAATATTGTCCAGAGTGCAGACTACGAGTTACATCTAACTCAATTAAATATGTAATTTGTGACTCTTGGTTCCACGCAGGGGCCGGAAAGTGCTCCAAGATAGATATTATCCATTGGAGTAGCTCCTGGATGTGCCTTGATTGCTCTACTAAATCCAAAGTAAATTTTAATCCTTCTCCAGGCATTTCTGTACCCCGTTCTGGCTTCCCTCGAACAACTTGTACCCCAGTTGAAAGAAAAAGAATGCTTAGCATGCTAAGTGACCTAAGCAGTCCTACTCCTTTTCCTGACCCTCCACACAGACAGCTTTCTTATTTAACAGAAACACTTCCCTTGCCCCACCCCAGCACCAAATGCTTCTTGAAGGCTCAACGCTTGTATCGTGCCAAACCACTGAATACAGCATGAATAAATCTGTTCAACAGACAGCGTCACGGCAGCCCCCTTCTTACAATCAGATTTTACAAAAATTTGACTTTAAAAGAAAAGTTAATGACTGTGTTAATGCTGATTGCAAATTTTTGTGTCAATTTATAAAAGTGATACAAGAAGTCAACCTACAAATAATTCCGTCCCAGACGAGGTAAATAACACTTTAGACTTTCATCATCAAAAAAGTGCGTTGTCCTCAAGCTCAACGAATATTAGTGAAGGAAGTAGAGGATTAAGCTTTAGCCACGACAAGTGACATAAATCTAAGTTTAGAAATTGTACCTGACCTCAATCCCACCATGAGCGTAGGGAGCATTAAGCAGCATATAGTCTAGGGGGGGGGGGGGCAGTCGATAGTGTGATGGAGTTTTATCAACTGCTTTTTCCAAACCATCTGCTTTTTCAGCCATATCTAATGTAAATTTGAAAGTCTAGGGGGGAGGCAGCTGCTCCCCTAGACCCTCCTCCCTAGGCCCATGAATCTCACCCCTATTCAACTTAATTATAACCCTGACCTTGAGACCTCAATCACAGATGCCCGAATTTGTTTTGAAAGTACAGAAATGAAACTGCCTAATAATAATGACTTCACTTCTAATACTCGCAAATGCACTAATATAATTTTTGCAGGTTTTTGTAAATTTGGAAAAAAATGTGATGTTTAACATGATCGTGCTCCAAGCAACCTGCAGGAAAAAGTATTCCTGATAATAGTGTTATAAAAAATTGCAAGTTTCTTAAGCAAGGAATTTGCAAATTAGGTCCAAAGGGCCACTATAATAATGGATCTACTACCCATAGCCTCAAAAAACAAAATGAAGTTAGTGCAAGAGTGTTTTTCCTGTCTTTTATATAATCAAGCGCGACCAAAAGAGGTGCTCTTTATTGCACTTATGTCTTTTTTACCTCACTGGCAAGTGCACTAAAGCAAAGTATAATTTTGACCATGCTCCTTTACCTTTGTTTTGTTCCTTTATAAGTTAGCATCAAGTGAGCGTTGTTTCGGGTGTGATAACCTACATATTTAAGTCCCATCCTCCTTTTTGAAAAAAAAACAAGCTGCAAAAAAAAGCCAAGTGCAAAAACTTGGGCAGTCCCAGCTGTTACCATGCGGTTACCAGCTGATTCCACACTGAAAAGTCGCTTTTTTAGGCATCGCTACGAATCCCATTCCTCTTTTACTAAATACCCCTCATTACCTGCCTCCTTAACTGATACAAAGCAACAAGCTCAAGGTATCCTCTCTCCGAAACGCCCCTCCAAACCAGAAATTTACTTATGACCAGTCAAGTCACCATCGCAGATATTACTGCACCAAAAACCTCCCATAATCACCTTTTACTCATTTATCTCCCAGTCACAAACCCCTTTGCATACCCAATCCGCTCCATGCACTCAAGAGTTTGTGACTGGTTTGGGCCTCCACCCGTCATTTGCCAAAGTGAATAAGACCTCCCCCCTCCCAGAAACTTTTGACTATTAAAAAGGGCACTAGCACTTTCATTTTCCAATCGAATGAGTCCTTTTTGAGTTTCTACGACAACGCTTTCAATAAACACCTTATATGCCCCCAGGTCATAAATTACAACCCTTGCCCTGAGGGCTTTGAGGGGTTGTCATCCTTAAAGACTTAATTTCCAGAACTTTAAACTATATTAATCAGAACAGCTATCTCAAAAGTTTGATTGGCTGTGTTCGAGGTAATGGTGGGTGTGAGAGGAGCGTTAGTTGCTCTCCAATCAATTTCAACTATTAAAAAATGAAACTATCCCCTTCAATTTCCAATCGAATGAAGTTCCATTTTGGAGTTTCTAAGACAAAGCTTTTAAGGAAAACCTTATATGCCCCCAGGGCATAACTTACGACCCTTGCCCTGAGGGCCTTTTCACTACGTAGAACAAAATGGTTATCTCAAATTTTGATTGGATGTGTTTGGGGAAATGGTGGGCGGGAGAGGGGGGTTACATGCCCTCCAATCCCCTTCGACTATTAAAAAGGGCACTAGCCGTTTCAATTTCCAATTGAATGATTTCTTTCTGAATTTTCTACGAGAACGCTTTTTATAAAAAAAAAACTTATATGCCCCCAGGGCATAACTTACAGCCCTTGCCCTGAGGGCTGTGGGGGTAGTGTCATCCTCAAAAGCATAATTTCCAGACTTTCTAACTACGTCGAACAAAATGGCTATCTCAAAATTATGATTGGATGTGTTTAGGGAAATGGTGGGTGTGACATGGGTGTTAGTTATCCTCCAATCACTTTTGACTACTAAAAAGGGCACAAGCCCTTCTAATTTCCAATTGAATGAACCCGTTTTGAAGTTTCTACAATATCACTATCTATAACAACCTTATATGCCCCTAGTGCACAGCTTACAACCCTTGCCCTGAGGGCTGGGAGGGTGTTCATCCTCAAAGACCTAATTTCCAGAACTTTCAACTACGTTGAACAAAATGGTTATCTCAAATTTTGATTGGATGTGTTTGGGGAAATGGTGGACGTGAGAGGGGGGTTAATTGCCCTCCAATCCCTTCCGATTATTAAAAAGGGCACTAACCCTTTCAATTTCCAATCGAATGAGCCTTTTTTGAAGTTTCTACGTTAACACTTTCTATAAAAACCTTACATGCCACAGGGCATAACTTGCAACCCTTGCCCTGAGGGCCTCATCCTCAAAGACATAATTTCTGGACCTTTCAACTACGTTGAGCAAAATGGTTATCTCAAATTTTGATTGGATGTGTTTGGCGAAATGGTGGGCGTGAGAGGGGGGTTACTTGCCCTCCAATCCCCTTCGACTATTAAAAAGGGCACTAGCCGTCTCAATTTCCAATCGAATGATTCCTGTTTGAATTTTCTACGACAACATTTCTTATAAAAAACACTTATATACCCCCGAGGCATGACTTACAACCCTTGCCCTGAGGGCTGTGGGGGGTGTATCATGCGCAAAAACACAATTCTCAGACTTTCTAACTACGTCAAACAAAATGGCTATTTCAAAATTGTGATCGGATGTGTTTGGGGAAATGGTGGGTTTGAGATGGATGTTAGTTATCCTCCAATCACTTTCGACTATTAAAAAGGGCACAAGCCCTTATAATTTCCAATTGAAGGAGCCCTTTTTGAAGTTTCTACAATATCACTATCTATAAAAACCTTATATGCCCCCCGTGCATAGCTTACAACCCTTGCCCCGAGGACTCTGAGGGGGTTATCGTCCTCAAAGACCTAATTTTTAAAACTTTTAACTACGCTAAACAAAATGGCTGTCTAAAAATTTTTATTGGATGTCTTTGGTGAAAAGGTGGGCGTGAGAGGGGGGTTAGTTCCCCTCAAATCACTTTCGACTATTAAAAAGGGCACTAGCCCTTGGAATTTCCAATCGAATGAGCCCTTTTCAAGTTTCTACGATTCTACGAAAAAGCTTTCAATAAAAACCTTATATGCCCCAAGGGCATAACTTACAACCCTTATCCTTAGGGCTGTAGGGGGAGTGTCACCGACAAAGATATTATTTTCGGACCTTTGAATAACTTGGAACAAAATGGCTATCTTAAATTTTAATTAGATGTGTTTGGATAAATTGTGGGCGTGGAAGGGGTGTTGGTTGCCTTCCAATCACTTTCGACTACTAAAAAGAGCACTAGCCATTTCAATTTTGAATTAAATGAGCCCTTTTTGAAGTTCCTACGACAACACTTTCTATAAAAACCTTATATGCCCCCAGAACTTAACTTACAACCCTTGCCCTGGGGGCTGTGGGGGGGTGTCATTGTCAAAGACCTAATATTCAGAACTGTCAACTACGTTGAACAAAATGGATATTTCAAAATTTTGATTGGATGTATTTAGGGGAAAGGTGGGCGTGAGAGAGTGGTTAGTTGCCCTCCAATCACTTTCGACTATTAAAAAGGGCGCTAGCCCTTTCAATTTCCAATCAAATGATTCCTTTTTGAATTTTCTACGACAACGATTTCTAAAAAAAAAATTATATGCCCCCCAGGGCATAACTTACAACTCTTGCCCTGAGGGCTGTGAGGGGGTTGCCATCCTCAAAGCCATAATTTTCGGACCTTTCTACTACTTTGAAGAAAATGGTTATCTCAAATTTTGACTGGATGTGTTTGGGGAAATGTTGGACGTAAGGGGGGGGTTATTTTCCCTCCAATAACTTTTGACTGTTAAAAATGACACAAGCCCCCCTAATTTCCAATAGAATAAGCCCTTTTTGAAGTTTCTACAATATCACTATCTATAAAAACCTTATATGCCCCCAGGGCATAACTTACAACCCTTGCCCTGAGGGCTCCGAGGGGGTGATCATCCTCAAAGACCTAATTTCTAAAACTTTTAACTAAGTTGAATAAAATGGCTATCTAAAAATTATAATTGGATATGTTTGGGGAAAATATGGGCGTAAGAGGGGGGTTAGTTGCCCTCAAATCACTTTCAACTATTAAAAAGGGCATTAGCCCTTTGAATTTCCAATCGAATAAACCCTTTTTCAAGCTTCTACGACAAAGCCTTCAATAAAAACCTTATATGCCCCCAGGACATAACTTACAACCTTTACCCTGAGGGCTTTTGGGGGACTGTCATCCTCAAAGATATAATTTCCGGACCTTTCAACTACTTTGAACAAAATGGCTATCTCAAAATTTTGTTGGATGTTTTTGGATAAACAGTGGGCTTGAGAGGGGTGTTAGTTGCCTTTTAATCATTTTCGATTATTAAAAAGGGCACTAACCATTTTGATTGGATGTGTTTGGGGAAAGGGGGGTGTGAGGGTTGTAAACACTTCCTATAAAAACCTTATATGCCCCCAGGGCCTAACTTACAACCCTTGCCCTGATGGCTTTGGGGGAGTGTCCTCCTTAAAAACATAATTTCTTTGTGGAAATTAACTACGCTGAAGAAAATGGGTATCTCAAAATTTTTATTAGATGTGTTTGGGGTAAAGGTGGGCGTGGAAGGGGTGTTGGTAACCTTCCAATCACTTTCGGCTATTAAAAAGGGCATAAGCTACTCCAATTTCCAATCTAATGAACCCTTTTCGAAGTTTCTACGACAACTCCTTCGATACGAAGTACCCTGGTCTAAGGAAAAAATACATAAATAATACATTATGCCAACATCGTTCTTTACTTAGGCAGTGCGATTGCGCTGCCTATGATACCAAACAAATACATTGATGTGCAAAGTGCTATATATGAGAAAAAAACTGCTGTGGTTAAAATAGAAAATGAAGCTAGTGACTGGTTTCTTATTAAATTATGAATTAAGCAGGGTTGTGTCCTATCCCCATTTACATTGATTATTTTGAGGGACTTTGTCTTAAAGAGCACAGGAAAGGCAATGGGAGAACATGGAATGAAATGGGAAAGAAAAACTTTCCTGGATGTAGATTATGTGGTTGATTGAAGCATCCTACATGAAAGTGTTTGCAACATGAATGAGGTCTTGCAAGTTCAGGGCGCTAGAATAGGTTATGGTACCAAACGTTCAAAATAAAGGAATACAAGCAAAAAGATCGAAACAAAAGACGGGGGGAAAAGCCTCCTCATAAGGATAGTTCATATGTTTCAGGCTAGGATAAAGAAAGTCATTAAAGGAGACATATTATGAACTACTCCCATTTTGAAATCCTGGAGAAGGATATAATACAATGAAATTAATTTTAATCACAATTTAAAATGGAGTCTTGATATACCCCCTGAAAAACAATAAAAAATTATACATGCGGGAAAACCACAGGACGAAATTCAAACTGTACTTCTGTTTTATAATATGTTCTATCAATATAAAGAAATATAAATACGAAAGAGAGTTTCTTTTTTTTGCAAGTAGATACTTTAAAACTAGTTCAAACTCTTAAATGAGACCTAATTTTTTGGATAATCATAAATGATATCTATTTTCTTAATTATATATTTTTTCGTATAACTATATTTTTCAGTAGCTTTATGTTTTATAAGGACATTTAAACCATGTCAATTCCTTCACGACCCTTGGAAAGATTTCCTTTGATTTCATTTTTTGGGATCATGCAAAGACCCTAATGGATAGAAGATATCATAGAAATATTATTGATATTTAAAGACATATCTAGTTAAAGACGTATTTAAAACTACTATGGAAGAAATAGATCAATCCATACTGTCTCTACTCGATAGCTGTATTACGCTGCTATCTATTTACAAAGTTGTTCTAGAGGGCAATACGGAATCCCACATTCAGCGGAAATATCTGAAAATAAGAAACGTTGGGCTGCCAATAAAAAAGTTGAGGAACGGAAGGAATTTGATTAATTTTATGGTTTTAAAACAGATTTTGTTGGACTATAATTCTACTTTTGAAAATAAAAAAATGGGAGATTTAACACGACTGTACATTAATGAACTTCGAATTTAGTTAAAATAAAAGTTGAAAATACCATATTAGAAGCTTTTACTTGAGATCAGATTAACACTCGAATATAACGATAATTTTACTACATTGGTAATAGCATTGAATATAATCAGGATGAAAGACCAATTGTGTAATACTGCAAAAGTAAATATAATGAATATAAGCATAATACAAGAAGGGTCGGAAACTTTTGTCAACGATTGTCACAGAGCGGAGTTGACTGAATCATCTATTGAAAGCTATCAGAAATAGTTATAATTCTGTTTTTTGTGTTTGAATTTTGAGTAAAATTAAAATCATAGGTCTTAAGACTTTAGATAATTCACAATAGTTATTCCAGTGGAATACCATAATAATATTACAACTTTTAGTTATCTAGTGGAATACCATTAGCATATTACAACTTACAGTTGTGTATTTCACTTAACTTGTTTTCTTATTTTCTGGAATTATAATGAAACATTCTTACGTGTTCTATTAGGAAATAGTTGGTTTACAGCAGAAGCTTCCCGAATTTATTAAGCTTTAGTTGAATTGTTGATATATTTTCATACTAACACATTTGCACGTGCCCTTCAAGAAAACGGTCTTTTTACTCCAAGTTTTTATAAAATTAAAAAATAATTTCGTATATATTTTTACCTTAACTGACGTAAAAAGGAATTTTTCCGATGTAAATATCGTTTTATACACACAACGTTAGTAACCCCTGTATTTGTATTTTGGTAAAAACAGACTC